>KN887633.1:8992-52272 GCA_000934455.1 Apostichopus parvimensis | reverse complement strand
ATTCAAGAAACTGAAATGAATTAATGCTTTGACTTTCGACTTTTCCTAACACCATATAGACTCTGCTCTCTGTTACGAACTCGATTTTCAGCAAGGGGGTGGGGGGGGGAGGGGAATGTAATGTCCGTTCTGTGTAGGCGTCCAAGGAGAGAGAGATACCCTCCCTTTGAGGAAACTTTCGGTGATTGGGATTGTATTTATAATGGTGCTACCCCCAGTCACGGAACTTAATTTTAATTATTTATTGTATTTATTTGACTCTTATTGGCACCACATAGGCTCTATACCCTCTGTTACGTATTGAAGTTTTATAGCTGTAGAGGGAGAAGGGGCAGGGAAAGGGACAATGAATTATATAAATACTCGTTTTGTGTGAGAGTTTGACGGGAGAGGTGTCTCATTTTCCATTTAGAAAATGATTTTTAGGATAGATGGCTTAGATGCACAAATTTGCTCTCATTTTTTTTATCATTTTACAACTTTGCATACGACTTCGTGTGCGTGTGGCATTACACACACTTTGGAGACGTTCGAGATACTTGTTCCGATTCTCCTAGTGGCTACAGACGTATATATATCAAACATACAACAAAAATTAAGAATTCATCATAGTACATGTTGGTAGGTAAATCTATTATGGTGCAGGTGGAGATGTTCAGCTTTTATTACAGAAGAAAATAGCATTTGATAATTTTGATTTCAAATCTTAACTTTTCAAAATTCAAAATTGTGACTAAACTTTAGTGTCATATAACTTTGGTCGTGCTTCCACCTTTTGTCAATGGATGCTGATCGAAATCGACTTAAAGTGACTATCTGACCAACAAAAATTAGAAAAAGAGCAACTTAGTTGATAATTAGTATGTAACATTGTTCTTGGCTAAGAGTACGGGACAACCAGAAGTTGAAACGCTTTAAGATAGTTCTTGTTCGCCTAAGTGGCAAGTTTGGATTAAACATAAATGACAGGAAGCGAAATTACACTTATATTTTTTTGCTGCAATGTATCTCATCTCAAGAGATTCCAGATATTCATTGTATTAGTGTAGCTAAAATCCAGGGTAGAGAGTAATCTCTGATTGGTCAAGGCGTCAACACAGTGTATTTACGGACTTGAGTGTCTAGGAGGGTTATTTCCGGGATATTTACTGTAAGTATATAATCGTTTTTGTGCATTTTGAGTCAATTAGGTGCGTTACGAGTAACTGTATGATAGCTCGCACAGCGTATGGCAGAAGCACCGTCAGCATTTTTAATTAAATCAAAAGAGATGTCTATATCTTAATAGCCTGTGCTGCCCGACACATGTGGACTGCCCGAAACATGTGCAGTGCCCGACACCTGCACTGCGCGAGACCTGTGCAGTGCCCGACCCTGTGCTGCCCGAGACCTGTGCATTGCCCGACACCTGCTCAGCCCGAGACATGTGCTGTGCCCGAGACCCGTGCAGTGCCCGAGACCCGTGCAGTGCCCGAGACCCGTGCATTGCCCGAGACCCGTGCAGTGCCCGAGACCCGTGCAGTGCCCGAGACCAGTGCCCGAGACTTGCGGTGCGCGATTGTTGGGCAGCTACAGTCGTGGATGGTGCCCGCCCCTAGCGCGGCGATGTGTTTCATATGTACGGTGTATTATACAGTGTAAAGAACCAGTTGAGAATTACATGTCTATCAAACCTTACACTTTCGATATCTGCTGTCCGGTTTAAAGTCTTGTTTTGTACCTCCCCTCCTTTTACCCCCCCCCCCCCGGTTTCGAGACGGGTGTCCACTACTAGAATGTGGCGGCTTTACAATATGAATCAAAGCTGTGATTTGTAAGCTTGCAAATAATTTTGCCGTCACCGTTTTGTGTACAAAAATATCTATAGGGTAAGGGGAGCTCTTCGATCTATCATCCATAATAACGCCGTTTAAATCATTCACCTACCATTGTTTAAAATGTTCTAGGGGTAGGGAAGATTCCGACTTTGACAAAGAGTGCGATTGATGAGACCGTACGCATGCGTAAACGCATCCAATGTGGTTACTGGTCAGTTGCGGCATTTAATTTTTCTGTATACTTTAAAAAAAAAATCTTAATTTTTGTACACGTGCGTATTTGAAGACGATTTCAAATCTGACAATTACTCGCAACGACTAAAAAGAAAGGAGTAACTGAGTAACAGTAGAAATCTCTGTAAAATTCACACAAGAACAGTCTAATCTAACTTTTTGCATGTAATGCATTTCTAAGGTGAAACGAAATCCTGTAAAGTAGATTTTAATTTGCCTTTTCGCAAATTGATCAAAGTAATTAGAAATAATAACACCCCAACTTTATTTACTTTTGACTCATTGAATTTTCATTCCAACAAACTGGGTTGATCACTGTTTACTACTCAGTTAGTGTAATTATTCATTTCATTTCTTTCATATTTTTTGGGCCTAAACACTAACCTCGCAAAACCCTACGACATGTATAAAAGTACCTTCTGGCAAAGTTTGAACAGTTTGAAAGAAAGTTGAACAAGAGCCCAAAGGCACTGTGGTTCCTTGCTTAGGGGTATATGACAATGCACATAATAATATCAAGCAAGATTGGGCTCAAATAGTCCAAGTAATTGTGGTCCTACATGTACCCATAAAGTAACCAACACTATAGCCAACACTTTTTTGATCACAAATTGTGATCGGATTTTTGATCGGAAGGCACTTTTGAGATCTGAATATGGCCTCGAAAATGTAAGAAATACAAGGTCACCTACAAGCGGGTCAACAGATATGATAACATTGGTGACCTCAAATCACATGACCGTTAAGTTTTGTTCCACCACCCCATTCACAACTTGTCCCAAAATATCAACCATGTCACACCTTGACATTTTTGATTGGTGAGACGTGAATATACCGTTCAAAACTATACAAATTAAAAATTTCTTTCTTTGCCCATTTTCTCCCCCAAAGTACTAGTTTTTTAACATTATTTGACCTTTGGTGACCTCGGATCACATGACCATTAAGTTTGAAAATATTTCCCTATGCCATTTGCAACTTGTCCCAAAATATCAACCGTGTCACACCTTGGCACTGGGAGTTATTGCATTAAATGTCTGAAATTTAACTTTGGCATTGTATAACTTCGCACACGAAGGTCATACAGGGGTCAACCTATTGACATTTATGATCAGAAGGTACCTTTAACATTTGAAAATAGCATCGAAACTGTAAAAATCCCCAAAACACTTAAAGGTCACCAGAGGTCAGATTGAGGTCAAGGGTTACCCAGATGCGGGTCGACAATTGGATTACATTGAAGCAACTCCCAACCCTAACGGACAATTCGTTCTCAAGTTATCACCAAAATACTATTTTTGTAATCATTAATTGACCTTTGGTGACCTCGGATCACATGATAGTTAAGTTTCAAAATGTTCCCCAACCAGTTCACAACTTGTCCCAAAATATCAACCTTGTCGCACATTGGCACTGGGAGTTATTGCAGTTTTAATATTTTCGTTTTTTGGACCATAACTGACCTTTGGTGACCTTTGTGGGCACCAAAAACAATAGGGCACACCTTCTCTATATGGCGGATCTATAGTCCAAGTTTGGTCTCAATCCAACTTTCCCTTATTGAGATAGAGCGTACCCGAGCAAGTGTCACAGATGCACACAGACACACAGACACACACACACACAAACCTGACTACAAAGGTTCTTTTTGCTAAGGCAAGGAACCAAAAACTGTAGCAAAACGGTCTGTTTTGAAAAAGGGAAAATTCCATATTGACGATTAACTATGAAGGTTTAGGATGGTAATAATTTATATAAGCCTAATGTGATTTTTAAGTGTTTTAAATAATTCTACCGTAAAACAAATGCAGAAATAACCTATTAGTACTTACGGAAATGTATTATGTTGAAGGAGAAATTGCGCTACATGCAAATTTACTATATACAAATTTTACGTGTAAAAAAAAAAGTGCAAATTTTACAGATTTTCAGAATTTTAGCATTACAAATAAATGACATTTTTTAAGTGAATTTGAGCAGCTAACCTGTATTTAAAATGAACTTTAGCAATGACACAAATGTATGAACCATTGAATTAATTACATATTTTAGTATTTTATTGAATTAAAATGCTATGCACTTTACTAGAAGTTGAATACAGCGTTGAAATAAAATTGTCGTGGTTCGAATTGTGATTGTATGTGCATGAAATGAAGACTTATTAGAAAACCATTTCATTCACAGTAAATTAAATTATATTTGAGTTCAGTTTTAAAGTTTGCTACTCGTTTTAATATTACATTAAATTGTACCAGCACCGCATGTTTGAGTTTAAGTTAAGTTTATTCGGATTAGATCAAATGACAACAGGTGCAATTTGTAATCGAAATAAACTTCAATTAGTATTTTATTGTGTATGTTTTTATTTTGGCTATTTCCATGACAATCATATACATTTACTGGTGAATTCCGTACGACTTACAGTAGGACGAGTACACGGTGATATTGTACCGTTTGACAAGGTGGGTGTTACTTGGATTATCTATCATGGATTTATCAGGGTTTAAAGATATGTCGCTAAACTAATGAAAAACGTACTCTACGGACAGGATTGCACTCAAGAGCGTGGTAAACGACTTACTTCAAGTGTTGTGGCTTCCTTGGAGTTCGACACCCATTTACCTCTGGAAGAATCTAAATGGAAACCATGTTCAGTCGGTGTCCATGAAACTGAAAAGAAGAATTATATCACGATTTTCTTTATAGATCAAGCACGTTAACAAACAAAAATGGTATACATGATTACAAGGTAAATGTATTATCATATATTGATATTCTTCGTTGACTTTTACAATATAATGATATCACCCGTTTAGTATCCCACAAAGGATCACAAATTGCTTTTGATGAGTAACACATTGAGTTGTTTCTATATTCTCACCTTGAATGTTACGTAACTTCGTAATAGGAGAAAGAGAACCGACGAGAAGAGACAGAGGTAACAAACAATCAATGAATCTGTAAAATAAAATGTGATTTGTGGGTGGTGAATGTGTTATATGATTGAATAATTTTAACATTATCCACCCTTTGTAAAGTACCTATAGTGAAAATTAAGAGATGTGTCTATCATAAGGTATGTATACATAAATCATTTAGTTAAAAGTTACCGTATATTCAAGAAAACAATTCCACAGTTTGCTGGTTGGTAATTTATCGTTCATTACGTTAACGTGAAAACAAACATAACAGTAAGTGATATGTGATTACTTACGATACTTTCTTTAACCGTTGGCAGTACCGTGCATACGAAAATATTCCTATGACTTGGTCCTGGTTAAATTCTTCTCCCTTGTTTGTTTTTATTTGTAGTTCCTCTAAGGCGGGCAATACAGGCACAGACTTTCCATTTGCCAGGATTATGTTGTCTTTGTCCGCCGAGCGAAATGATTCTAGTCCGAGACTGGAACCCTTGATTTAAGGAAGACACATTTTTGAAATTATTAGACAACCGTGCGTAGAAATATTTTTTTCCCATATCTATGATTGTGAATTAATATTCCAGGGTCACAAAAACAAAGCACAGTTCTTCATTCTGTTACAGACAGGATGGTTCAAGCAACCCCAAATGATTATATACAAAATTGCAGAACTTTTAGCGGAAAGTATGGAAAAAGTTGATGTGTGAGATATTGTTTGGAATATATGGAAGGTTTAAAGATCAAGCCCGTTAGTTCCCTTGCTGGGAGTCGTATAATCACTACCAACCGTTATTATTAATATAATGTACTCCAATGAAAAATACGTCTCGATACATTAGTACATGAAAAGTTGAAATAATCGGAAACGTAAAAATAAAGACTTGGTCTATCACATGCAGCTTAACGCTTTAAATAATGTTATTCTACATAAACGGTATATCATTATTATCTAGCTGTGCATTTCAGTTTACTCACGTCAGCAGTTAAATATTCCTTTGGACCGAGATTCAGTTTGCCAAAGTTAAGATCTATCGAAAATAAGAAAGTGTTAATGGTTTTGTTGGCATAAAGTTAAGGTTTAGAGCAGGTTATATTAAACTCTTCATAGTTTATTGGTTACTTCTTCGACTCTGTCATGTTAGTTAATTGTTATGGATGTTTCAATTGAATCGTTGGATACGGTACCTAGTACGGCAATTGTACATTGTATCGATTTTTTTATCCTAGAAGGTGATGTTTATTATACATATGGTTAATATTGTACCTGAAATGATCTTCAGAATCATATACTTACCTTCTGGCTGTTGCAGAGACTGTTCATCACCTGTACACCGTTTCCCTGTATGAAGCTCGAACATTGTTTGTACCCTTTTCTGTATCCCATGGAGTTTACGCGCTTCCAAAGCACGCAGGAGAGTCGTGATATCTGTTTCTGTTATTTCCCCCTTCTCCTCCAAATAGTAAACCATAAGGTAATTACGACCAACATCTTTATTCAGCAAATCGTATTTCACGGGTGGATAATTAAAGAAGGTTGCAAGTTGCAAAATACTGTCTTTAGTTAGGATATCAGCTAATTCAGCTTTGAAACTACCAAAACCTGGTAAAATAATAAACAATAACAGGAATAATTCAGTAGCTATATATATATATTCTGGAATATGTAGTGCAGATGTAAGTGAGTATCTTATGCAAAAAAGGGTTGTTTGAACGCCTATCAGTAAATTCGAAGGACAAATCCTCCCCTCTTAAAAAAAGAGAAAAAACATAATAATAACAAAAATAAATAAATAAACAATGCTGAGAAATCCGTTCATAGAGCTAAGCGTTACAATATGATCCACCGCATATTTGACTGAGACTGATCTCATATTGGAAACTGTGCTGATGTTATTTTGTTGATGTGAAATTCTATACTTCTATACAGAATTCAAAACAGACACTCGTACCTGTCTTCTCCGTGGCTGGCTTTACCATGTGTTGTTCCAAATTGGAAGCCATCGTGTCTGAAAATGTCAATAATGTAGCGTGTTTACTGACTGCAAATTATATTAATAGCAGTAAAATTATAAATATTGCTCTCATAATTGTTCATCATTGTTTAACTGTATTGTTAGTTCAGTGCAAACGTTTACAGCCTTCTTAACGGAATTCAAAATGTGTATTAGCAGTACAAAATAATTGAATACCAACGTATTATTATGAAAAGCGGATTGAAGTTAAATATCACAGAGAATGCACTTGCTCAAAATGGTTCTTTACTGTATCTGACTAAAACTGGTTTTAAAAACTTAAAATTCAGCACATTATGCTGCTTATGTATTGATTGTGTTTGGGAAAGCAGTATTGTATAGTTTAATATTTCAACACACTTTACTCTAGCTCACTCTGCTCGGCTGAAATCGACCGACCGCTGAGATATATGGTTCTATAGTTGATCAACATGTATATTCTTGAATCTGACAACCTCACACTGAACAACTGATGATCCCGAATGAACAACTGTTAAGATTCAGGATTCGTTCAGGCCACACGCTAATTATATCCCCTGAATGAATTTTCAGCCTCCATACACCTCCAATTACCAATTACTAAGAACCTTTGCCAAATTTTAACTGTAAGTTTAAAAAGGGGTTGTCCCATATTCTTGGGCAACGTCGGCCAACTTAACATAACACAGCTTGCGTTAAACCCATGATTCGACATATAAAATGGCGTTTAGTTCTTCAATTCGTCTCTCTAAATGCACTGATCATTAAACAGTCTCAAAGTTCTTATTGGCATTAACAAATATTGCCTACTAGTTGTAATATTTATTTGTTTATGCTCACAATGACATATTTTTAGAGTATCCTTGTATACTTATTACTACTTGTGAACTATGTGGGATTAACGAACATTTTATATGCTTCGTGAATTCCTCTTCCTCATCACCATCATCCTACTTATCAACATATTCATCTTCATCCTCATCATCTTCATCATCCGCGACATTATCATATCAATATCATCAATATCATCAATACATCGATTTCATAAATGTCATCAGTACCATCAATATCATCAATATCATCAATACCATCAATATCATCAATACCATCAATATCACCAATATCATCAATATCATTAATATCATCGTCGTCATCAATATCATCGTCAATATCGTCGTCAAATCCATCGTCGTCATCAATACCGTCGTCAATATCGTCATCAAATCCATCGTCGTCAATATTGTCGTCAATATCGTTGTCAATATTGTCGTCAATATCGTCGTCATCGTCGTCGTCGTCGTCGTCATCGTCGTCATCCTCATCATCCTCATCATCTCTTCCTCCTCCCCTTCTTCTCCTCCTCATCACTATCATCCTAATTATCATCATCATCATCCTCATACAAATCATTATCCTCATCCCAATCCTACTCCTCCTCATCCTCCTCCTCCTTATTATCATCTTTATCCTCCGCCATATCATCATCATCCACCTCCTAATCATCCTCATTCTCATCATCCTCATCATCATATCCTCCTCCTAATTATCATCATCATCATCATGGTCGTCATCGTCATCGTCGTCATCGTCGTCGTCGTCATCCTCGTCGTCGACGTCTACCTCCTCCTCATCCTCATCATCATAATCATCATCATATACCCCTCTCCCTCCCCCTTAACATCATCATATTCTTCCTTCTCATCGTGATCCTCATCCTGATCCTCCTTCTCCTAAAAATAATCATCAACATCCTCCTGCTCCTCATAACCATAATCCTCCTCTTAATGATGATGATCCTCCTCCTCCTCATATTCCTCCTCCTCGTATTCCTCATCTTCCTACTCTTCCATCTCCTCTCCATCATCCTTATCATCCACATCATTCTTATCATCCTCATTATTCTCATCCCCCTCTTTCACTTCATATTCTTCATCCATCTCATCACCATCCTCATCTTCATCCTGACCATCAACATCATCATCATCATCATCATCATCATCAACATCATCCACCTCCACCTCTACCTCCACCATCATTACATCCTCATTTTTGTCCTCGAACTCATCGTCATTATCCTCCTGCTCATCGTCATTTTTTTATCATCGTCTTCGTCCTTCTCATGATCCTCATGTTCCTCACGATCCTCATAATATTTTCCTCCGTATCATCATCATCCTCATTCTCATTACATCATGATACTCCTACTCATCATCATGATCCTCATCCTGATCCTCCCAAACCTAATCATCAACATCCTCCTTCTCCTCATCATCATCATTCTCTTCCTCCTAATGTACATCTTCATCCTCATCATCATCATAATCCTCCTCCTCCTCCTCTTATTCCTCCTCTTCATATTCCTCTTCCTCCACGTCCTCCCCATCATCATCCTCATAATCCTCATTATTCTCATCCTTCTCCTCATCCTCTTCATCCTTCTCATCATCATCCTCATCCTGATTATCATATCATATCACCAACACCATCCACCTCCACCTCCATCACCACGTTCTCAATCTACCTTTCTAATTCTCGTCCTCGTTCTCATCGTCAACGTGGTCATCATCATCATCATCATCCACCACTCCATCACCATCTACCCCTCTTCATTAACTTCCTCTTCATTATCGTCATCGTCATCCTGATGCTCATCGTCCTCCTCCTCCTTATCATTAGCTTTCTACTCCGCCCAAATCGTCATATTCATCATAACCATCGTCATCACATCCTTCTCCTCCGTATCATCATCAGCCTCATTCTCATTAGCATCATGATAATCCTCATCATCATCCTGTTCCTCCTCAACCTGATTCTCTTCCTCCTAAACATAAGTTCCTCCTCAACCTGATTCTCTTCCTCCTAAACATAATCATCAACATACTCCTGCTCTTCCTCCTGCTCCTCCTCCTCCTCATTACCTCCTCCTCCTCATCGCCCTCATCGTTATCATTCTCATCGTTATATCCTCCTTCTTATAATCATCTTCATCATCACATCAACATCATCATCCGTCACATCATCACCATCTCCCCCTCCTATCGTTATCATCATCATTCTCATCCTCCTCATTATCATCCTAATCCTTATCATCATATTCCTTCTCCTCCTCTTGATCATCATCATCATCATCATCATCATCATCATCATCATCATCATCATCATCATCATCATCATCATCATCATCATCATCATCATCATCATCATCATCCATCAATTATCCTAATTATCCTCCTCATCATCATCCTCATCATCATCATCATCATCATCATCATCATCATCATCATCATCATCATCATCATCATCATCATCATCATCATCATCATCATCATCATCATCATCATCATCCTAATTATCCTAATTATCCTCCTCATCATCATCCTCATCAGCATTTTCCTCCTTAGCATCATCTTCATCCTCCTCCATATTATCATCCTCATCATAATCCTACTCATATCCCCCCCCCCTTCCCTCCGCCTCCTCACGATCGTCATTATCATCCACATCATCCTCCACATCATCCTCATAATTCTCACCCTCCTTATCTTTTCATCCTCATCATCGTCCTCCTCATGTTCATCCTCATCCTCAACCTCAACCCACTCATAATCATCCTCCTTATCATCGTCTTCATCTTCCTCCTCCTTATCATAATCATCATCCTTTTTGTTCCATTACAATCACTTTGTGTTGACCAAGTTGGATAAAGAAATCCATACAAATTTGATGTTTGAGGAATATTCTCTATATGGCAAACGACATTTCCTTTACTTTTTAAGACTTCCTATCCGAAATGGATTGTTGCAGAAAGGCAACGCATTTTGCGTTGCTGGATAGATAATATAAATAAATTCTTAGAAAAAGTAGGCTGCTAAATTAAAGTATATAATAGTAGGATCCAGTAGATGTGGACAAAAACCGCACCGCCAGACCAATCATAACAATATACGACATAGCAGTAAAGATAACTTATCCATATATGTGGTTGGTTTATTAAATACAGTTTCTATATAACATTAACTGCTTCACTTACCAATTAGATACTTCTGCCAGATACTTTCGTTAATACAGATTGATGATCAACACTTCTCGCAAAAGCGATGGAATCTTTAAGCCGATGGATATATGGAAATAAAGAAAATGGCGTCAACCTGCGTTGTGTACAACCAACACGTAATTCTAATGGCATTTTACAGTATTGAACTTGTAAGTTGTATAACGAGTTACTTTTGTATCGTGTGTCTTGTTAATCTTGTTCGTTCAGCCGTTGAACGTTTGTAAGTTTGGCCTTTGTATATACGCAACCAACATAAAAGGCATTCACCTACTTTCTATTATTTGAGCATTCCAGACCGTATCCTGCAGTAGAATAGCTGCGACTTGTAACAAAACACACTTATTGCACGTAAAGCTCTGTTACCACGAACAAGATATAGAAACCAAGTTATGATAGGAATTGATAAAGTTTGAGTGCGCT
This sequence comes from Apostichopus parvimensis, assembly GCA_000934455.1. Classification (NCBI taxonomy): domain Eukaryota; kingdom Metazoa; phylum Echinodermata; class Holothuroidea; order Aspidochirotida; family Stichopodidae; genus Apostichopus; species Apostichopus parvimensis. Next base: position 40,835 of record KN887633.1, on the reverse strand, counting down.
GAGAATTTTATAAAAAAGGTTAATGTCTTGCTTCACCATTAATAATAACGATTAAGTGATAGCAAACTGGTTTTATTTGTGAAAATGGTATTTTGGTGTAAACAATTTAGAAGGGTTACCGGGATAACTGGAGGAGAGTGAGGGCGGGGGGGGGGGAGGGGTAGAAAGGGCTATGTCAGAAGAGTTCCATCAACTGAAGTACAATCAATTCGCAAATTTTGCAGGGGAGACTAATGGAAAAGGTGATAATTCAATCTTAATGTGGAATGGGAATAGGAGATGGGTTGAATTTCTCTGAAGGTTTGACACACTTGGTGTTATAAAATCCGCGTTATTTCACTTTGCGTTTTAAAATGACAGTTACTATAGATACGGTGACGCATTAGCAGGACGCTCAGCTAAGGTCGTTTATTATAAAGATCAGAGATGTGTAATGGAAGACAAGGAACGGGAGATTTGCAAAAAAGGGTTAATCGATACAACGTGAATAAGTCATGAGAGCTTAAGTTTCGTTCCCTATGCAGATGATATTTTAATTGCTGAGTGTGTATTATACTTCTATTTATTCTACGAGGAAATCGAGGTTTGCGATTTGAACGGATCTAGCATAAAACGTCATATGTAGAGTAGTGGAAATAGCGAACTACACACCACTGTAAAATTAATGAACCCATACATTGGTTCTTGTGCATGACTACACACAGAGGTTCGTCGGATTGTGTACGGATTGCTGTATTCTTAAAACAAGAGCAGCAACGCTGCAGAAGCTCATGTATCCTTCTATTTTTTGAAATTGTGCATAAGACTGACGCAAGACAACGGTGTTATTTCCTTTCCTTCCATCTCATTTCCTCCTTGCATTATGCTCCTTCTTAGCAGCCATACTTTGTTACAATGATAAAAATGTGTAAACATTTGTTTTGAAAGAAAAAAGACATATAAGCCTGAAGATAGATATATTCTTTTTTTTATTCCCTCAATTAAGACCAAATATAAGTATGTTAGTTATAACTCTAACATACCGCTGGAATCTTCCGTTTAACTAGTTTTGACTATTGCATACAACATAATAGTGGCCGAACCGCATTTAAATGTTCCCCGCTATAATGATATAGTGAACGGCCTAAATGGCTATATTGTCACCAGCATCGATTATGGTTGTATCACAGTATTTGGTATATTGGTACCTTCTCAAAAATTAAAACTACATTTAACATGCGGATGTGCCAGCAATGTACCAGTAACTTTATTTTGGTCACAGCTAATTAGGTATAACATGCATAATGAGTAAGATCAAGAGTTTCTACTTAATGCAAATTAAACCTCGACTCTGAACAGTAATTTAAAATGCAGTCTTTGAGAGGTCGGTTAAATCGAAATGTATAGGTTTTCACAAAAGCTTTAAACTACAAATACAGCAACTGTCTGTTTTTTGTTGTTGCAGAAATGAGTGTCCCCCACGTCTGATTTACTGGTTCGACGGCACTGCAGATCACTTACGGCAACTAAACACAGCACACAGTAGTTAAGTGTCCAGCCCGCCATGTTTATTCTTGAATTGGATAATGTGATGAAAAATACTATGTCTCTATATCGTAGTATACGTATTATACCGTAATGTCTCTGACAAAATGAAAGGGATAGTAATGGAAAAGAACACCTTCAGATTAAAATATCGATGAATTATCTGCAGTATAATGTGCAGTGACTAAGTACATTGGTGTATTGGTAGTATGTACAATCAGAAACCTACCTTTAATGGTTTTAGTAACTCCAAGTGGTCCTACGTTTCCAGACACGACTACAATCATTCCATTACTTGTCATATAAAATGGCGTTTAGTTCTTTCGTTCGTCGCTCTATATGCACTGATCCTGTATCGGTCTCAAAGTTCATATTGACATTAACCAATATTACTTATCAGTTGGATATATATTTGTTTAGTGATAACAAAGCCATTTTTTGAGTTCATCTTGACTTTCTTATAACTATTGTGAACTATGAAGAATCAACATACAGTTTATTGCTTCGTGAATTCTATCTTTTATTAAGAATATTGTATTATAACACCGATCTGTCTTTAAGATTAATGATTTCTTTAGTTATAAGGTTTGATATCAAGTAACAGTGGGCTATGATAGAATCTGTTTACAGATATCAATTGAGATGCAAATAAACAAGAAACCGGCTCACAAATACGTCCGACTTTATTTAAAACTGTCAAGTCAGTTACACATATACCTTTTGGCGCTTCGGTCGGTACACTTTAGTCTTAGACCCTGTAGGCCTAGCTTGCCTTCGCTTTTAAAAGACTAGGCCTAGGCTATACTAGTGGTCTACATGTTCGGGAAATGGCTAACAGTGATAACCGACAGTGAAAAAAAGAGATTGCTTAAAATTGCATGTGATGTTATTATTGTAGTGGCTAGACTTACCTCTGAGTGTAAAACTTACCCAGGCTAGGCTATAACCAGTTAAGCTATATTAGTAAATTTAGGTTATATGTATTGATGAAGTGAAATTTAATTAGAAAAATGATAAGTTTGTACTAGGCCTATTCATTTATAAAAACCAAGAAACTTGTGTATGGTTAATCTCAATCAAGACTATACATAAATCAGTGCATGGGGAGGGGGTACTTTTGTGTCAAACTTTAACGAGCTTTGGCTGAAATGTCAGTTAATTAAGCTAAGCCTACCCATGCAATGGTATATGAATAGCCTAGGCCTAGTCACATATAAGTTTTATCGACTTGAGAAATGTAAATGAAACACCACATAACTAGGTCACAGCTTTGCACTCCTAATGTTATAAGCCTCACACTATAAACCAGACATGAGTTTAAATTATTGGATTATTACATCTCATTTTGTTCTTATCCTAAAACTATACTCTCCAGAGGTAGGTTTTGAAGCACTGTCAGTGAGGCAGATTATGATTCCATATAAAGCACAGCATATCAAGAAATAGGTGTCAATCTCAATAAACTGAACTGCCCATAACAGGACTCCTTATGGCATTGATTTTCTGAACATTCAAAAAGGGACACATATACGGTTGTCATGGGAGAGATTGTTTATATAGATACAAACAGATAAGTATTTAAGCATGGTACAAGACTCAAATAAAGACCGTTGATGGAATTGATTTTTGTTTGAATTTGAAAATATTTTCTAACAAATGTGACCGGCTTCTGTTAGGTGCAGAAATAAATAACTCTTTCTGCTGCTATGTGTCATTTTGTTATGCAGACATGGAAGATTTGTCCCAAGAGGAGCTACCAGCCATGACAGAGTACAAGAAACACACAACCGTGAGCCTTTCAATACCATACTTGCAAACTACATGAAAATTCTGTTGGCTGCAGTTTTCTTAGCCCTATGTTGGTAAGTGTTGTTCAATGTAATTGCAACTGAATACTGTTAAATATTTCTATTAAAAGGATTGTCTGGTGGCCCAAAGAAGTTACCTTAAAAAATAATACATAATTTTCCAAACATGTTGTCAAAGTATGAGAACGCTAATGTTGCGTTTGACAGAGAAACGAACTTTTACTCGTTAAGGATGGACATTTCCAATATGATTTGAACAGTACATAACGAGACGTCAGCTACGCTAATGCAGATTGCGACATAACCCACGCTCCGTACAGTACCTACAGTAATCACAACAAAAACCGCGTTTGTTTCCAGATAAATTTCTTCCTTAATTTTCGGTGAAATTTCTTATAAATTAGATATGTTTTCAAAAACTCCTAAAGCCGCCATATATGTAGTAGATCGGTGGTTTCGTGGTCTTTGTGTAACACAAGATAGGTTTTAACAGCAGACTCTTCGTTGTTTATACATAGCGCTATCCAGCTCCAACGCGAAGAATGTTCGCATGTAGGCTACTCTAACGTTTGAAATCGGACAGTTCGGTGCTACATTCTGCTCTGACATCGATTCCGCCAAGTTTCATCTTTCGATGTTCCGAATACTTTTTAATTTCCTTTTACTGTTAATTTGATCCGTGAATTTTATTTCTGCGATTTCGAAGAACAGTTTATGAACTGTGGTTTGAGTGTGAGAGTATATTATGTGCAACGCTATACGTATATCAACTGGGCATGGTAGGCTGTAACGTTCGCGATAGGTACGTTATATCATAGAGTTAAAATTTGTTTTAACCTCCATGGTTATATGTAATAGGCAATCACCTATGCGTGTATACGTGAGAGTGTACTTGCTGCGGAAATGGGAGTGCTAACAAGTCGCCTATTTTGCCTATTTGCCAACACTACGTCAATCACCATATTGATGCGTTCGAACAAACGGTACTTTTGTTAGAAACTGGTGAATTTGAAAACCAGATTTCTACAAGAAGAAAACGTCAAATGGGGAAATATTTTTACATGGTTAGAAAGAGAAAAATAATAAATACAAGGACAATGTATCAAAATCTTCCACCAGACAATTCCTTTAAGTAAACTACCTCTATACACAAGTTGTGCAACTAAAACTGTTTGTGGTACAACAAAGACATGCTTTACATTGCCTTATATGAAACTACAACTCATACCATCAAGTTAAAAGTCCAACACAATATGAGTTGCAAGGTGATTGATACCATGTATAATTTAGGCATGTAGAGGTCAACTGAGGTCACTGCGATCATTGCAATATACCATTATCTCATACTTGTATACACTTCCTCCTATGAAAGTGATAAAATATATCAATTTATCTTTGCAACAGATTGGTCACTTACTCACCGCCAATTGTGGAAGCACAACTTGAAGTCACTGCGGAGTCATCAATTTTATATAAGACGAATTTTGTTGTGATAGTGAAATTCAGCTAAATTAAAGTTGAATAACGCAAAGCAACGAAGGGCGATTAATTGATGGATTAGCGTGACATAGTTCGTTTGATACTTGGATTATATCGTTAATATTAAATAAGGTTTGACTCTGAGTTAGTTTCCATCAAACGATTTTCTTGTACATGATAACTACTTTAATTACATTAAGAAAAAGAATGTGTCACAGGTGAGTGTGTATTTTTTCTTCTATTTTTGTGTGTGTTTTCAGCACAAATGAAAGACAATGACTGTATTCAGTAATGCCGCCTCTATCAATAAAGTAAGGACTATTGTCTAACATAATTCACTTTAGTTTAGTATTTCAGTTTGGGATGGGGTAGTGATTGACCACATATTATTTTAACCATAACACAGTTTAGGCTGTTACTTGGTAAATCGTTTTTTTTTTACTTTTCGTAAATATAAGTTGCTTCTTGTTTGAAGGAAATTATGGTCTAGTTCAAGTTAATACATTCTTGGGTTTTGTTTCTGGTTGTTGATATGACGATAACCTAGGTCTTTGATAAGTAAACCCGTGTTCGTGTTAAACTTAGTACCATTTATTCCTTATTACTTATATTAACTTAGATTTTCATTGGCATGTGTACTCACATGAGATGACGAGAGGTCAACGTGGCAATACTTCGACGTACAAATCTTATCTCCAAGAAGTTTCGCGAAGTCAGTAAGGTAAAATTATGTACGAACTTCACAATCTGAAAGAATTTTCGTTAAGCTACACTTTAAAGTGTATTCCGGTGTAAAATCAACTGATCCACCCGACAAATGTAATCCTCCTCCACAAGGAACCATTTTCTCGGCCCACGAAAAGATGTAGGTCTCTAGAAATTACTGATCTTGAATTCATAGTACATCACTTTGGGTAATCGAAATCATCGCGAAGTAATCGCAGGGTAAATATCCAGGTATATTGATCCAACGAGAATAATATGTACAAACATTTCCATAGGTATAGAGCACGATCAGAAGGTTGTAGTGTCATTAATTTGATGTATTTGAAGTGAATATTATTTCACTAAATGATTACACTATTACCCGCAGTCCCCGGACGCTTTTGTTGAATTTGATGCACAAACGACAAGCCTATTCAAGCAATCATTAATACAATACTGTATGACTAGATACAGAACATGTGTACCTGGAATGTTCGCGAAGCCACCTGCGGTTTCCTATTCATTCGGTCCGTCTTCGAAACAATGGATAGGATTTTACGCGTATTGTAATGCTAATCATACCGGATGTTTCCTCACATGTCGAAAGTATTCATGAAACACGTGTAAGTCACATCGTGCAAAAATACCCACTAATTATATATTACATTTTTATTCTGTCGGAAAACTTGGAATAACGCTTGATGCAGTTCTTGTTTTGGATCGGTTCTCCAGATTTGTTCAACTGAAAATGAATGCTTATCGGCAATAAAACTGGATTATCGGTTTAAAATCAGACCGATAATTCGGTTAATAATCGGAGTTTATCATTATTGTAACGGTCGTTGCAAGACGAACATAAGGACGTTTTTTTTACAAAAGTTGGAGTCACCGCAATTGATTGTACTCGCAGTCGCACATAGATTCCATGGCTACGTAAAACTATCAAAATACAAAAATAGAAAACTTACAATACTAAATACAACGTTTGTTTCTTGGCACAAATAAAACTAGACAAATTTCACTATTGCACAAACATCAACCAGCAAACACACACGAAGAAAGCATTTAACTTATACTATATAAGCACCAACATACCATTTTAGCCCTTTAACATCGAAAACAAAAAACCACCGGTCCCTATTACAAACAGCATTATATTACGTGGCATTACTTTCTAACCATTTCGCAAGTAATTTCAGATGGCTGAATATCTGGCATTTAAAATGCTGTATTATAGCTAGACGCAACCAACGCTAGTAGTCTTTTATTCGTGTGCGCCCAATATATGTATATATACTAAATGGACATTGAAAAGTACTAATTACGTAACACAAATCACGAGGGTTCAACAAGCCAATCACGCAAGGAATTCGTTCAAACGTAGACGAATAATTAAGCAGGTGAATTTGAACAATTTGAGGTACGGTCAAACAAAGTTACACCAATATTATTTAACAGACAACAATACGGAAACACACAAAATACATTTCACTTCAATTATTAATCCAGGTTTTTCGACCTATAACACAGGTTTATCGTTCAAAATGCTAGATTATTGACCGTCCTGCATATTGGTTTGTATCTATACATGCTAAATATCCACAACAAGCAGTATCTCCATCGTGGTTATGTTTAAATTATGCACATAATCACAAGTTTGTCCTTGTATATATATAAATATTATGTTATTTGAACATTTCATTATTGTGAACATCAACAATTAACGAACGTCATGGCGACATTTTCAATCTAAAATGAACAATGATGATTGGAACAATCCTAAAACCTCACTCTGACTATCTTGACCGTACTCTACAATCTTCATCTTACGGTACCTTTGATACAATCAGAAGATAGTTGTGTCCTTCTTCCGTGTGATGCAAACATTTTATTTTAGAGGGCGCTCGTACGCTTCCATCACTGGAGGACCTTTATAGAGGAACTCTATAATTCATAAAGATATAATAACTTTGCAGCGATCACTGCCGCCATGGTATTGTTAAGGCTAGTACAGAAAAAAAAGGTTACACTTTGTGAATGCAACCTTAGGTTATGTTTTTAAAGTGTATGTTTAGATTGGATGGTATCCTGTAATGTTGGACTAATTCGTTTGAGGCTTAGTACATTTTCTTTGTATGTTTTAAAGCAAATATTAAGGTTGGTTTTGATAAATGTGTTATTTGCACCAGAAATACCGTAACAAAATGGTTCGTTAAATTTGTAAACGAACAAGTAAGGCTCAACTCAAATAAAAAGTAAATTAAATCTGTGGATGTTCCCAGTTCATAGTTCTTCAAAGGATTAAAAACTAGATACAATAATATCTGGGTGACTACAAGCTGCAAGCCTTATTTACTTTATTAATTACTCTCATTAACCGACTTAAAACAAGGTGCCTTAAATGGATAAATTGCATTCTATTTTTGAATACTCCAAAGGTTTTGGTAGCATTCTTGATAAGTCGAATTACGGCTGCTTTATATAATTTAAAAAAAAAACAGGAACACTTTATTTCCATCACCGATGTGTAAAGTAACGTTCCTTAAGAGTAAAATAAGGTAAATTATGATATTATAACAATGTAGTAATACATGCAGATAATACAGATACATGAAGAATACAAACATTACATTGCATTAGTGTGTGTGTGATAACACAAACGTATTTCATCGTATATGTTTAGTCCAAACATTGTATTTCTTATTTGCAGATGCACGGCCACAATTCATAGATTGATAATATCATCATAAGAGTCAACATTACGTTGCTTGGACAGGGAGACAAAAAGTTTAAAAAAAATGAATACAAAAATACCATTTAATGCATCGTTAAATGTTAAATTCTGTCCATCTATAACGTAAACAAACACGATTAGGTTTTACCATCGTTCCGGTTACCCCCATCCCGTTCCTAGCCTCACACTCGAAATGAAGCGACTGTTTTTTTTTTCGATTATAATTTCTTCTAATGAAACAACTTCTCACACTGTCTCAAAGTAAAAAAATACAACAAAGACGTCCCTTTTTTTTAAATTTGTGTTCATAGTAAGATATTAATTCGTATGTATTGTATCCCCAGTACTACAGATACAAAATGCAACTGTACCACGCCAACACCTCCTCCAACGCCCAACCCCTCACCCTCCTCCAGTTAAATCTTCCCACAAAATATAGGTAGTACTACATATCTAAAGCACAGGCAGTCATGGCGTCACATATGCTAGTGATTACAGATTCCCAACCCCCATCCACTTCCCAACCAATCAGCTCAACTTTCACTTGTGTTAAAGTTGAACTTAAGTTCGTGTTCTTAATTTACGTATTTATTATTACCAGTATTTTGTCTTATTAATCACTGACGTAAGTCTTTGAAGAGTGTTTTGTTTTTATCTGTTTATTAGGTGAATGATTCTTATCAATGCGTTGACTATTTAAACACTTGAAACGTCAAGTAGGATTAGACATCACACAATCATCAAACTTTGTAACTATCTGATATCATTGCTTGCTTATTATTGCAACAATACGTCATCTTGCAGGTATAACATACACTGCGCTGTTAACGGGAAGTTATAACTTGTGGTTTGTTTTGGAAAAAACCGACCAAAAATGCATCAATAAATACAAATCAGTAGAGACATGAGTAGAAACGATCCGTGGCAGAAAATACGTTATCAATGTGAACGTCATTTGGCAACCTTTGCAATGTCTGGGGTGACACAAACTTCAAAATATTTACCGTGTCTTCAAAGATCGCTGACTAAACTACATGTTACTGGAGTAGCCTGCAAATGTGGTTATTTTATTTATAAAAATATTAACTTTAAGATAATTGGGGCGCTACAAAATACACTACTATTTGAAATGAGTAGGAAGGGGAATGTTTGCCTGTAGACAAGCAAAACGACGTTATTCATCTGCTGATAACTCACTTGGTCATGTTGTAAAATGTCAAGGTAAAGTACCTGGTTTGGCAACAAAAGCTATCCAAGATAAACTGAATTCGTAAAGGGAACAAACATTGTTACACATTTGGTCTTTTCTTTGCAAAGCTACTCTTCGGAATCATTTTGCAGGGACATGTTTATAAAGGGACCTACGTTGATTGTACTTTTATAATTTTTCAAAACATAGTACATTTTCCTCTCATAGTTGTCGTAATTAACCTCCATACAAACAAATTGATCTGATTACAATTTGAAGGAAAATGACATTGAAGTGTTGATGAAAGTATTTATATACGGCCGTATCATACAAATGTTATGCATCCTGGAATCAGGGATCAAAGCAAATACCGAAGATAACACCTGGGGAAGAATTGTACGAGTTTGTTCCATGTAACCAGATTGAAGACACTTGGGTAGAAATACATTGACATCTGTGTATAGACTTTAACAATTCGACAGCAGAAACATATAAAGGATTACTCCAAGTTTGGGGAAAAGATTTCGGTAGACCTTACAAATAGTAAGATTATATCTTCAAGTTAGTATACCTGTACTAACACTGACACTGAACTAGAATATAATTAACAGATGTAGAATGGAAACGGATCATTGACTCTTTTGATTTGATTTTTTATAATTTTTGAATAAGTCAATATCACGATTACACGGCGGTTCTAAAGGGATAAACAAGTTTTAGAAGTACTGCTTTAACATATGACACGCACTCAGACAATTCGATACCTGTTATAATTATTGTAAATCATTAAGTATCGTATTTCTAAAGTGTTGTCAAGTTTAGGATATAACCTGGCATCTTGACTATTTTATAATATTGTTTCATATTGGATAATATATGAAGAAAAGAAAAACGATTCATGAAAGGCGGGATTTATTATCTCTACGATTGGTTACAGTTTTACGTGTACAATGTGAGGATCAATGATAAATGGACCTGTGTATTTAGTTGCAAAAGCAGTAATTTCAGAGCGTCAATTAAACCAGTATGAAAAAACATGAAACAACTTCAAACCGGCATAAAAATGATGATATTCGTCGGTAGAATTTTGACAATGAATACTGTGAAGTTACTAAACTTTGTTCAGCGGTTTCTATTAAAGTTTTGAACTACTATTGGTCTCAGGTGTCAGAGTGGAGGATACAAGCCTGATCGGTTAGCAAAACAAGTTTTAAACAAGAAACAGACTTTGAAATGTTAATATATTGGTAAGGTTAAGCAAACATGCAATATACACAAAATGTTTTGTTTTAAACTACGTGGTAAACTCAAGTTACTTAAATACTGGGAGGCTGCTCCAGACCAGGCAACCCGGGAACAGACCAAATAAGCTAAGACAAAAATAAACACTAAATAACTTACAAGACCTGCCATATATAGGTAAACGATCTTTGATTTCAAGCTTCAGTACACACAATGTTCAGATTGTCAATATCTTGTTCGTTTCATTAATTGAATGACATAACAGACACGCCGTCCTATCATCCTATTATCTATACCTGTGTTAAAAATTGTGACTATCTCAGCTATCGATACATCGAAATTGCAAGGTAGGAGTTGGATGCAAATTTCACCAGCATGATTAGTATATACTCTTAGTTTATTAGTCAAGATATAAAATCCTCTGGGTTATCCTTTTAAGATTAGCAACGTTACAGTCTGTTTTGAGTCAAGATCAATTTATCAAACTCGTCTTTAGAACAGAGTCATCAAAATGTAATTAAAATATTTAAAAAAAATGAAAATTAAGAATATGATATATTTGAAAGAACTTAACGTTAATAGAACCAGTATGTTTGGTTCAATTCCTGTCACATTGCTGTCTATCAATAAACCGACATTATGACGTCATACCAGCCTTTAAAGAGAGATTGAACGTAAAGTGCATGATCAAAGCTTTCAATTAACTGTTACTGATGAAAGGTTAGTCCTAAACTTGTATATATTTGTTTGTCGGTAAACCACTTTGAGCGTTAATGTTATATTATTCGTGCGCTGATGGGGATCAGTCAATACATAATATATCATAATAAAGTTAAAGTATCAAAATCATGATTTGAAATGGACAGAACATAAATCTGTAATAACAATAAAAGTTTCAAATAATAATAAAGAATAAAATAAAAAGTATTGTAATAATCGAACAAGTTATATAAATTTCAGTAACTTAATATACAGAATATACATTTGTCATATAAAATAATTTGATATGACGTAACATCCATGTCATCCTATTGTTTTCATGTTAAGAACAATAATACACTGCATGGTACAGAAAGAAATAAAGAACTGCTGACATAGAACAAACATATCACATATATTAAGTAATATCACATATAAGTGTAGTTCGATTTTAATAACATCGTAGATAACCAATGAATGTCATTTAGTCTCATAAATGACACAATTACGGTGGCTTTATCTTGTTAGATTCAAGACATAACGTAACTCAGTTTTCATCAAATTTTTAATGAACAGTAAGTGAAAGAATACTGTGGATACAGTATATACATATTTTAACCAAAGCATTCCAAACATGACTGCTTAAAAATAGTTTACAAGTGTTAGCAGAATTAGGCGTTTATTTAATGTTATGAGTAGTGAAGTGTTTGTCGGGGGGGGGGGGGTTGGGGGTAGGGATCTGTAAGTAGGATGAATCATAACATTACATACAATTGGACCAGTGAAGGATTTGATACCCTGTACACGAGGAGTGCACGGATGCCCGAGAGCAGGTCACCAGCAATACCTGACCAACAAACAAACCATTACGCAAGTAGCAAATAATGTGTTACATATTGTGGAAAAATAATAATTATAAAAACTACTGCACATTACATAATAATTCCATTCTACAAATTAACGTTCAGATGGTGGTGCCAGTGAGTACTATAACATCCACTTGGTCACCAACGTGGTGTGTACGTCATCTAACCACTCCACCCACCCTCCCCCACCCCTTCACATACACAAACAGAGTAATACAGTGAGTGTACTCTCTCTCTCTTCCCTCTCTCAATAGTTAAGATCCAAGAAAAACATAGCCTCTTATAGTGATGACGTAGTGGTTGATAGATTACGTCATCGAAAGCTTCATTGGCTCTTAACAATTTGAATTTGGCTTCAAGAGCAAACTAATTTAGGGTTAGAAAAACAAGTTTATGAGTACAGTTATGTGAATAATAAAACGTAAGAAATTACTTGTTGTACATTTTACAATACTGAGTAGCCTATACGAACATGTAAAATATCGAAACTTGGTTTGGAGTTCTTAGTAGTATATGGAGTTATTAACAGTCTACAAACCGAAGCCCTTAACAGGATGGAGAAGGAATCCACTGGACACCCCAACCACTTCTCCGAAAAAGAAACAAACCGCTAGCAATACATTTTAAATATGTTTGCTACATGTGGTTGAACCAAACTACAACGTGGGTACTTTAACTTAATTAATAGTGGACGAGTTTCTTGTAATTACTCATTGTTTCTAACATGTGCTTCTCTGTTTTGGTTTAGTTTTAAATTTCATCGAGCTAAATTCTAGAGACACAAGTAGTAAATGATAATTTTTTCTTCAACATGGTAATCAATGACGTCACCATACTATTTCAGTTGGTGGCGAAGATGAAATCGCTGTCTCTGAATAGAAGATAGATAGTGGGCATTGAACTCATTATAAACATTAGCAGCAAATACATCAGATACAGGGATAGTCAAAAGATAACATTTAGGTCCCCATCACCACCCCTCTAGTCCCCCAAACAACAGCATTGTGACTAACAAAACAGATAACACTTATAGAGCACGATACTATGTAGTTGAATATGTAGAATATTAAAGAATGACTTTAAGCACAACATTAATGTTGTTATGTCGTAGAACACTGGCTTTCAGTCTAGGTTGTTTTTCTATAATAACTTTGGGATATGTTACTTTAAACAGCTGAGATCATCGATGTGAGTGACTGGACTATGCATTCAAATAAGGAGACAGTTATGCCAGTTACTCAAATGCAGCACAAAACTCAACGAGATGATAAGACTTTGTATGTCCTCAAGTAACATGTTAACGTTGAAGTACAAATTCGACACGGACAAATGTTGTTGAAAATAATCTAAATATGCTCTGTTTTATGAACGAAGTTCAAAAATTGACTTTGTTGAGTTATTAAAATGAATGAATCCCAATATTAACATGATAGGTCTGCACCAAGGGGCTGACGTCATCATCAATTTAGCATTAAAGGAGTATTCCAGACATTTAGCATATTTTAAAAGTAAATATCTGGCAAACCCAGAAAAGATGAAGAAACATTAATAAACTCCTTTTTGTTTTGGACTATACCATGTATAGACTGAAATTAATTATTTAAACAAAAAAGTAAAATGAACAGTTATCTTTCATGTTTCACTTCTTTGTAGTATTTGAATATATTAGTATCATTGAACAACCTAATCTCTCCACAAGATCCATTTACAGTGAATATAAAAGCTACAGTGTTCATCGAGTCACCATGTCATTGTATTGAGAATATAGACATTTGATTACGTCACAAGTATACTACACTAGATGCATGTTTATCATTCTGGAACTCAATCTGGCGATGTTTGTAGTATTGGGAGATATTAACAGTTTTACAACCTCATGTTTTGATTAGATCCTTTCACAATGAAATTCCATCCATATTTTTGAGAAGAGTTTGAATGACGTCACAGTCCTGCTAATGATTGGCTACGCCATATTTTGCATTAAGCTGTAATATAAAGATGTAATAATATATATTAGGTAATATTTTTATTGTAATAAATGGAATGAGCAAAATACGTAGGATAAGAACAGTGGGAAATATTACCTAAACGATCCCCTTCCAACCCCCCCCCCCCACCTACCTCCCCCCGGAAAAGCAAGCAATACCACGAGCCAAAAGTGATTTAACCCACGAGCAAAACAAAACACAGCGACACGGGAAACAAGCGAACGACAAGTATGAAGTTGCCCTCTATATGGGCACATAGTTCATAAATTGTTCACCTTAACATTCTTCTATATAAACTTCATCGAGAGAATTAATTTGCTCTTAAAGCAATATTTACCCTTTTAATTATTGGTTTTATGCAAAACAAATTCTTTGTTACATTGGAGAACTTTGGAGGCCACCAAAGTGGAACAAGTGCTCTTTAACATGTTTGTGTTGTAGAAAACAGTATCGTGACTCGCTTACCTAACATCCCTTCTGTCTCTTAATTCATGAATCTGTATTTCATTTCTTCCCTTTCCTACCCCACCTCATTTAAAAACTCGATTTTTACGTCCCAAGGTAGGTCACAGATGCCAAAGAGCTGACGAGTCATGGCCTTGCTCAGATTTAACTCTCTTCTTTTCCAAAGTTTCTATTATATTATGTGTGTCGTCCAACAGAGTGACGTCACCATGTCGCACACAGCCGATTCCATTTTAAACTTTCAAATGTTTACTCACAGTTTCTGTTCCTGTTAGTATTAAAAGCGGACACACGATAATATATCATTTTATTCCCGTTAAATTTATAATATCATGAGGGAAGGTTGAAATACACTAACCATTATATTTTTTTTAGTGATAAAACACACGTTAGCAGATAAAGAAATGTATCTCTTTCAACCTATGGCCTTTCTTACGCCTCATCAGTGAAACAGAAGGCTGTGTTCCAACATTAATGCAATAATGAACAGATACTCTTTGTTATGTTAATGAAACGAACTTACCACTTATTTTCATACATTTAATCAGGTATCAGCCTGGTAAACACAAAATATTTTAAAACCAATTACAGTTGAAGCAGTTAATACTAGTGACCAGATATGATTAGAAAGTCACAGATATAAGAATAAAATATCTGATTGATGATGGAGATTTTTTCTTAATATATTAACATTTTACAATAAAAAGTTGCAGACACAATCACGTTTAAGATATACAATGTTAAATGCTAAGGTAGAGTGTATGCCGCTGTATTGACTTACAGTTACTACGAATTGGCCAGGCTTCTCTGGTAACTCTCCTCATGGAAGCCCTAAACAAGAGGGAAAGTATAAGTAATGAATATGTATAAGATAACACATAAACAAAGACAATGCAGTATATTTAAATGTTGTAAATATTCATCATATGCAGCAATATAAGTAATGTTTTCTCAGAGGTTATCGATTTAGATTACAACAAACTGAATTTCACTTCATATTTAAATTCATTTTGCATGTATTTAAATGTCTTTACAGTTGCTGTCCTGTTTATTATCAATATTATTTCAGTTATTATTTTAGGGATTTCTAACGAGTACATCCTGCAAATATTTTAGTACTGAACACGTCATGCACATGACGGATAAATCTATGAAACTATGGTCACAAATGTTGTGGTTGCTTTTATTCCGTGCTTGAAAGGACTAATTGGTGAAGGCTGGATTCGAGAAAAACACGTTCTACAGTTTGCTTGAAATATTGAAAATAAGTATATAAATATCAACATTGAGTCGTATATGTCAACAAGTATTGACTCATAGCACATTGATATCAACCTCTCCCAATGTATAAAAGTGATTTCTGTGGAAAACATGATTACTGCACAAGATTCAGTTCACTTATCTCTACACTCCATCCTCATCCCTGACTGTAACCATCAAATGACCTATTCAGGGGATTCCCCTTGATATGACAACGTTTGAATCAATGCAACCCAATGTACTACCACACATTGGTACGATGCAGGGAAATGTTCCGTCCTGTTTTTAAGCTGATCTCGTCAACCTGAGAAGCCATGTTCACTTTAACTGCAGGGTTCAACATTCTCATCATTAAGAAATGTCGACAATAACTTTAAACATTAATTTAATCATAAAGAAACATATTCTGGTCCCTCATCTCTCATTCTGGGTTTTTCTTAAGAATTCACAAGTGTAGGAGCCAAATCTAATTGGACATTGACTCACGTGATTATACAATTCAAAGGTGTGAGTTCAAGTGCTGGTGAAGGGTGCAGTATTCCTTGGGGATTAACATGACCTGAGTACTCCATTCTGAAGGCACACTGAGTTTAAACCATTCAAGTGGTTCCTCTAGAACTTTAAAACCAATTGGATCAACATCTGTGTAAAGGTTAAGTAAACTTTTGGGTAGGCCATGTCACTATCTGTTGTAACCTTCAATAAGGAAATTCCATGACGTCACTATTCGTGACATCTAACAGGATATTTATTTTAGTAGGTTCCCTTGACCAGGCTAGTCCGGGTTCTGCTCTTAAGGTTTGTTATGGCGGAACTTGTGTTATCATTAACAGCTTTTATATTCAATGGAGAAATATTAACAGTTTATGCATTAATTATAAACGTATATTATAGTCCGAAAGACAGAATCTTTTTTTCTAGTGTTACTTTGTTCTCAAAAACTATAATTTAATGAAGGATAAATCGTTTAGATTTAAGATCGATAGTGATTTATAAACCAGTCTAAATATAGCCCCAATAACACAATAACGGGTGCTGGAGAGGGGGAGGATGGGGGCGGACTCATACTAATGTTCAGCGGTGCTGAAAGCGCTGGCCTGGGAATGCCCCCCCCCCCATGGTCAGGAGCCCGCTTAATACGGATGGTCAGTGGTCTGTTGGATCCGTAGACATATTGCCTACAAAGTCTTAAAAACTCCCGACATAAAGTTTTAAAAGTATTCTTTTGGCGTCCCGGGCCCCAATGCCAAAATAAATACACATCGATATTGATTGAAAATCACTGTTCCGAAAAAGTATTGGCGAACATAATACACTCCCGTCCTCTTTCCGCAGCACCCGGGCTTCTGTGGTTACCATATTACTAACGCCTTGGGAAACTGTCATCTGTGGATACTAGGCCTATATTAACAGTAAGGCTTGGCCTCGTTTTGTTTTGAAAGAGAGATGGGAGAGATTTCATTGGAGAGATATTAAGTGAAAAAGAGACAAAGATATTCATTTTTTCAGGCCTTTTCTAAACCTATTTGGACAAAGAGGACCCTCAAAACCCTGTCAAACAAGAAATTCAGATTATTTCTTAGAAGTTTCTTGCTATATTGTTAGTTTCTCTGTACAGTACCAGTATAGCGATTCTTAATTCAAAACGAAGGTATTCTGAACGTTAAAGGGTGAAACTGGCTGCTGTTTATGAAAATATGTTAAACAAGTTTGATCCTTTAATGTTCGACATCCAAGGGCATTTAGCTTTATGTATCCATTATTATGAATATAGCAATAGATATATGTAATTAATATTGTTCCTGCATCTTCATGGTCACATATTACAGTTATGTCCAAGATGTCTACAGACGTAATATATCAACATGTATTACACCTATTAAACTATGAGTGACTTCTAAAACTACGGCAAAGAAAGTTGGTGGACCAAAGACGTCCAGGAAGAGAGATGGGTTAATTTACATCTTCATCTAAATTGGGTAACATATTCTAGCTTTAAGCAATTTAGTCTGACGAGTCCTCCCTCCCTCCGTCTTAACACAATAAACACAAAGCCACAACTGTTCTGCCTTTAAGGAAAAATACTACTTCATCACGTCTACTATCCGTCACCTGCATAGTAGTACACATTCAACTTCCCTTAGTACGATTTCGTATATACAATGATGTATGTAGCATTAATACGTCCTAGCCACACGTGTAAGCTACCGTCGTATTTGAAAACGGGCCCTAGCATGAAAGATAAAACGTACCTTGAAATCAGCTCTTATGTTCATTCTGAACAATCTTTGACATTATTTAATAATCAATGCCCGTAAGAACATTATTTGTTAGCTGTATCAATCAGGTTTTCAATACATATAATTTAAACATAAGAAGCAACTACATGTTAAAGATTAATGTTTTCATGGAATATTCCAAAATAAAATTGCATGTAGACTGAAAAAATTATAAGTTATTGTCATCCATTGCTACCTTATTTGACTAACATTAGAAAGGTTTGGTAAATTATTCAGAAATTGTCTTTCATTTTGAAAGAAACAGACTAAAATCATCGTAAAAAACAATAACTGTAATAGGTTGAGATAAACTATGATCAATTAATTGAGATAAGATGCAGCATATACCTTCTCGAAATCTTACTTGAGGCTTTTTCAACCGACACAAATTTGTACCAGAATGCAAAAATTCATAGTGGTTTCGATGGTGTAACATGAGCTATTTTCTGCATGAATCTGACGTAGTGTATAGTGAGGGTGTACACAGGTGCACAACATACTTGATATGACTAATGCAGTGAAAAGCAGTGCGATGTGACAAACACTAAATTCACAATAACTTAGGCTGTCCTGAAATGACCATTGACCTCAACAACAAGCTTATTGTAATAAATGTGATAGATACATCAACAAACTTCATATGAAATCAGTCGCTGTTGAAATATTGTGTAAAACACGGTTTCACAACCTGACCCCTGGTGAACTCAAACGACCATTTACCTCCGCCCACAACATTAGGCTTCTTGTATTCAATGTGGTACAATGTATACCAAATATGCCATCTGCCCAAGCTTCCCTTACGATATTCTGTTTAGGGAGATTTGTTAGTGTGGAGAGACAGGTAAGAGGAGAGTGAAGTAAATGTTTGGCATTTGCTGACTTCAAATGACATTTGACCTCCACCAAAAGCAATACTGGGCTCCGAAATTAAATATGGTACATCTACAAACCAAATATGAGATCGGTCCTTTCTTGCAATATCATGTTTACAAGGTTATCACGATTTGACATGTTGTCCCCAAATGACCGTTGACTTATACCAAAAACATTAGGCTTCCTGTACTCAATGTGGTACGTCTACACACTAAATATGAATTGGTCCGATCCCTTCTCAAGATATCGTGTTTACAAGGTTTTCAAAACTTGACCTCTGGTGACCCCAAAATACAGTTGACCTCCACCAAAAACAATAGGCTTTTTGCACTTAATAGGGTACATCTAAACACTACATATAAAGTCTGCCCATGCCTCTCTTCTTGAGATATCGAGTTTACAAGGTCTTCACAATTTGACCCCTGGTGACCCAAAATGACCTTTGACCTCCAACATGAACAATTGGCGTCTTGTACTCAATGTGGTACGTCTACACATTAAATATGAGGTTTGCTCAAGCTTCCCTTATTGATATACCGTGTTTACAAGGTTTTGACAATTTGACCCCTAATGACCCTAAATGACATTTTACCTCCACAGAAAACAATAGGCCTCCTTTACTCAAAGTGGTACATCTACACACTAAACATGAACTTGGTCCAACATTTTTTTCTTGAGATATCGTGTTTATAAGCTCGGAGTCACAAACGCAAACACGCACACACGCACACACGCCATCATAAATGCAAAGGTTACGATATTCATCGAAACCAATAATATATCGCTCAATGAAATGTGTAGTGTTTTTTGTTGTTGAACTTTTATGTTGGCAGAGAGCCAACTCTTATGCAAGCACGCCGGTTCATCTCTAATCAACTTAGTTCGTTAGCTACCTACGTCGTTGCTGCCATGTCATGTATATAAAGGGACAAGAATTGGAACTTGGAATTACAGCCCTCCTCCATTAAATCCACTATGTATGGATAACGGTATGACGTCATCAATCATACACTAAGCATCAAGTGTTAATTTTGTTTAGAGTTTCCTTATAACTCATATAACAACAGTTTGCTCCACGTTATTTATTTATTCCATGGTGGACGCTTGCTAATCACAATGAATATTAATGATGCTTTAACCAAGCGTATACCTTAACAACCAAGAAAATCATCTTGCTCCTAGACTCACTCACATTTACCAACATAGTGGACCAGTTTATCTCTTCAATTTTAATAATTAATGTGTTCATGTTTGAAGGGTATGTGATGATGCGTACATGTACACTGTAATTGAATCATTTAACGTATTTCTGCGAGAAGCTTAGCGCCTCTTTAATCCCTCCCCGACTATATACAGGGGCGTATCCAGGATTTTTTAACCGGGGGGGCGCGAATTACTATCTTAGCGGTTGGCGCGCAGCGTACAAGAAAATTTCTGGTTTTGATACCCCCTAGATCACCGGAAATGGCACTTCTCGGGCTTGAAATGACTTACCAGATGTACACTCTTGCCTGAAAACCAAGAATTTCCCAATAGTTTTTTTGTCAACCATAACCTTTTTCAAG
Organism: Apostichopus parvimensis; assembly: GCA_000934455.1. Taxonomy (NCBI): domain Eukaryota; kingdom Metazoa; phylum Echinodermata; class Holothuroidea; order Aspidochirotida; family Stichopodidae; genus Apostichopus; species Apostichopus parvimensis. The sequence goes on along the minus strand of KN887633.1, from coordinate 20,159 downwards.
ATTGTCATTCGACCTCATCGCATCTCATGTGGATCATTGCTTTTTGTAGGTGATTCTACGTCGCGGCCCACAATACCCGTAAGCACCATTTTCAAGGTTTTAAGCCCATTATTTGTTCAGAATTTGAAAATTCACAATTCTCGTGCATAATTTCACTTCAAAACATATCCATAACGTTGCCAAAAATTTCATCTATGGACAACCAATTTAGAAAAACTCTCTTCAACCCCTAACAGACCGGTCAAAATTGAATTAAAAATGATATCTGTAGTTTGCTTTAAAATTCGAATAATTGAAACGAGACTGAAATAAATAACTATTATCTGTTTATTGTGCAATGCTCCATCAGTGGCGTAACGATGAGCCTGGGGGGCTGCTGGCCCAAAGGGCCCCCTATCAGGAGGCCTAGCAATGGCGTCCGCAGAAATGGGGGTTCAGTAGGTCATATAGGTGTAACACACTACTTGATACTATCTAAGCGGAGAGCCACCATCGGTTGGCGCGGAGCGTACGACGATTTTTTTGGCCCAAAAATACTCCTAGATCGTCGGAAATGACACTTCCCGTTCAAGTTGCATTTACACATCGGTTATTTTGAGATCTCATGTCTTAGGATTTTGACGTTCAATAATTTCAGTAATGCTTTATGGGTCCGTATTTGCAATGAACATAAACTAGAGAACTGTTGGTTGGGGGAAATCATTGAAATGTCAAACTAATGCTTTTAATTTTTTTTTAATTTTCCAGGGGTGGAGTGAGCAAGTGCCCCCCTACTGTATGGAGTAAAATGGATACTACTTTACAAATACAGTAATCAAACCTAAGCATAGGCTCAGTACAACATTGGCTGGAATTGGGTTTCAAATTATATACTTTGTTTTCATTATAATAATAAATAACACAACTAGCTCGATACAGAAATTAATACCCAATGAGCCCATGATCATGATGTCCGTATTCCGTATCCCGTGAAAATATGTTTATTGTCTTGTTCAGTCTTGCATGAGTTTTTCTTTCCCAGTAAAACGGGCCCTTCCTATCCAAAGAAGTACCCTTTTTCTGTGCATCAGTATAGCGGGCCCAAGTTTTGGTCGGGGCCACCGGCTCAGCACGGTCCGAGCCCATAGGAGTTACGCCCCACATTCTTTTCATTTCGAAAGACGCACAGTTTCAAGTTCATTACACACTGAAGCAGGGCGGACTGGGTCTTAAAACCGGCCCAGGCATTTTTCATCTAGACCAGCCCATTATTCATTGATATGTTACTTACATAGTGTTCGCCGTCCTGAGGGAGGGGTCTAAGGGGAGGGATTTCCCCCTCACCCTGAGATTTTTTTTGAAGGTAAGGAATGCCTAGATGCAAAATGGTGCGATATTTCTCAATTTTGTAGGTTACAGTTATCCTTTAAAAAAAACCAAAAATAATTTTCCACAAGCAGCACTTGATGAAACTGAGTTTAAAACGTAAACAAAAATAGACTAAAGTTTTAGACTGGATTTTAGACTAAAGTTTTAGATAAAAGTTTTAGACTGGATTTTATTAAGTTTTTCAAGCATTTTGTGACAACATGCTAGTCCGTCACGGCGCTGAAGGCTTCGATTCTCTATCTGCCTTCAGTTTAGGGAAGATCTTGGGATATTCATCCTTAGATATCGCTATAGATATTGCTAGATATCCATACAGTACAGTGCCCTTGGGATTTGGGAAAGTCGGGAGTGGTCACACTCCATGTAGGCCAGTGCACGACCTCTGACGTCACTAATACACAACCCGATCACTTGTTATCGATGAAGTGGTGTGTTGCCGGATTCAAGGTCTTGGTACTACGGGCGAAGGTCATTAATTAAGTTTCGTAACTCATCGGGAAGCGATTAGAGGGGTGGGACGTAGGGTTGTGGGCGCACGTTTTCATGCAGATGGGAACAATCTCAAGAAGTGGTGGGTGCGTCCTTTTCTTCTTTTTCTCTCTTTCTTCGTTTTCTTTTCCCTTCCTTCCTTTCCTTCCTCCTCTTTTCCCTCTTTTTTCCCTTTTCCCTTCTTTCTTCTCCTTTTTTTCTCTCCTCTTTTTCTTACCCGGGGGGCGCGCGCCACCAACGCCTCCCCCCTGGATACGCGCCTGATAAATAATGATTATAATGACTTGATAGTACCAAAGAATACTGGAGTAGATATTTATGAGCAATTTAAGTATAGCCTTCTAGATTTATTCCTTTATGTGTAGAGAATATGGTTACACTACGATACCACTGTTGAATCGTCATCTGACATTTAATGATGTTAATATATTATGTTTCTTATGTGTCAATAAAGGTGACTTAAAAAATAGTTCCTTCCACAGTTAATAATCTGTGAAAATTTATTTCGCGAAGAAATGAATGAACAAAGGAGTTACTATAGGCAAATAAAATCCAACTTCTTTTGATACTTTTTGAATTAATAACGAATCGTGATCTGTACTTCAGCATTGTACTAACAAAAAAAATAGTCATTTAGAATATGTCGGGGAAGGGGGGGGGGTGGACACCTGCAATTTGTAAAAGTGAATATTTTAATATTGTGTGAGGCGTTTAACAAACCATTACATCGGACTAAATCTTGTAGTATTTAACAGTCGTTCCGTTTCTTCGTTTAGCATTTCTTTGACTGTGTGTGCAGAAAGAAGAATATTTAGGCCGCATCTAAACTTGATATTGAGAACGGTGGTTAATCATCATTACGAGATATGACCTTGTAACTGGCCTATCTAACTTGCCTATTCGGTGCACGTCATTTACAAATCTTTACTCCCTGATGAGAAACAATACTCTTTTGTCTTTTTCTTTGTTCCACAGTAATTAACACCTCCTTGTCCGTTACTTAATTACCGTTACTAATTAACATGGACATGAGTATGTGTCTCTCTTACCTCTTCTTGTGGTATATTACCCAGTCCGTCACAAACTTGAAACGAAGTTAAGTATTATTTTCATCAGATTTGAAATTTACTGTATGAAAATATATTAAGTTGAAGACGAAGTAAAACATATGTTAGAATGATATATCTTCACAAATATCGCAATAAACTATCCATGGCAGGTAAACGCACATCTGTATTGAACACACTAAAGTCAATATAAGAGACAGACTCGTCACTGTAAGATGCACGGACTTAATAACATGAATATAAACATTAGCTTTATAGGGAAGACAAAATAGTCTAATACTCGTCACTAAACTCCGAGTGACGTCATCATACACTAAGTGACGTCATTAAACACTGAGTGACGTCATAATGATGAACTTCTTATTGAGATGATCAGATGGATACCATGGAAACTAGAGAAGATGATGAGTAGGGAAATAGGGGAGTATTCAAAATATAACTCAGAACATTATGGTTTGATCGATTTAATGTCAAACAAATAGAAACATCTTGCTTAACCCACATATGAACATATTGGTCACTTCCCCTTACCCCCCCCCCCCATTTACCCCTTCGTCTTAGATGGTGTGTTTCTATCGTATTGTAAGTCGTGTAACGCACTCAATGAAAGTTAGGTAAATGCAGTTGTCTGATGAACACAAAAAAAGGAGGCACAGGAGGAGAATTAAATAGACTAGTTTAGATCTGTAAACATTTCATGAAATATATACTAAACCCTGAACATATGTTTTATTCCTAACTCACCCTGTGTATGTATGCTTAATTGGAAGTTTGTATATGCTCAAAAAATCAGTAATTTTCAATATTTGACTTTCTCTGTTCAACGCTAGGCTGAGAACATTTTAGACCAGGAAGCAACGGTCTGTAAATTTGGAAATATTTATAGTGGGTTTATGTTACCGATACGTCCTGTGTGTCTCTTAGAATAGTATATGCAGAAACCTTGTGAGCTCGACATTGCTTTGTCTCTCTACACTGACTGGACTAGGACTCGGTTTGGGTTGCGCTTATACTCTATAGAACTATGTTAAAACTCGAGAGTACCATCTTCGAACCAAGTGGTCTAGGACACATAGACATATTGAATGGTTGTGATGGAAAGAGTACTAATAACAATAGGGACCATGTGAGGATACAAGGCCCGGATGTTGCCTTATATTATCGTCCAAGCTTGAAGATAATATGAAGAAACAATAGTTAATTTGCCGGATAGTATTTGCTTTTAAATCAACGACATTACCAGTGACTTTAAACACCCCACCTCACCCTTCTCTCTGGCACAGGCTCCGTTGTGATCGTGGTTTATACACATAAATAATTATTCACAAGTTGAAAGAAATGATGCAACTATTTTAAAACCATTATTAGTTCAGGTTCACCGTTGCCTTTTTTCTTGTATCCTGATGCTGCTTCTTATTCACAGGACCGTACATACAGAGGGTGGTACAAAAGAACGTTTCTTGACAGTTATAAAAAGCTTAAAGGGGCTATACAATGAATCCAGCCAAGCAATTAATGTCAGACGCCCTCTATTTTTCTCCAACTTCTGATTCCGTCTGATTTAAGGGTTGTACCAGTGTGTGTGTGTGGGGGAGGGGGGGCACAGGTGAAAGGTACTGTTTCACCTCAATCATAGTGGAATGACTGTGGAATGCTGTATAGGTATAGATGTTTATGTTATTGGAGAACGACCAAGGGAATTGTTATATGTACTACTTGGAATGACCTGTTATAATTTGTAGTGTCGGACATGTGGGTAATTTTTACTCACATTGAAGGTTCACCTCTGCACTGTGGGCAAACGAATTCATCAATTTTCGGGTCAGCCAAGTGCAAAGGATGTGATGCTGATTTATATTTTCAGTTATTTTCACTGATGTAATGGATAGAGGTAATTCAATATGACATATGTATGGGTGTAATATTCTTCACCTTGGAGATACATATTTTGTTGGGACATGCATTCCCCTCCAAAGATCAACAATATTTCTGCTTTTGACAAAAGTGTGACACAGTAGCAGATGATTAAGATGGGGGTGGGGTTGGTGTGGATGGGGCAGGCCCATATAAGCTACAAAATGGAAAAATATAAGAAACAAAACAGTGAAAAAGAAACAAAGGAGATCTGACGAGTGGTTCAAAATGTTTACTTTTTTAATTTCAAATTGATGATTCAGGGGCCAAGGCTGGGGTGCTTACCAACTACACCCGGCAACCAGTCCGGCACTAATAATTGGTTTAATTTTTCCTACAATCTTTTTGTCAGAGTATAGCCTACTGCAGGATCACTGTAATGAGTTTGACTGACCAGATCTGACTGATACTTTCTTTCTATTGTGAAACCTTGCTAGGGATCCATAATCCCCGTATTTATTTTATTTTAGCCTTTGAAGAAGATCCTGCTAGGATCGAAACGTCAGGCCAACTTACTTTTACACATTCTCCTACACAGGCTCTTTAGTGGATAAGCAGTTTGCTAACAGTTTTATTTTATTTTAATTTTATTTTGTGAACATTTTACAATTAAGACGAGGCTAATATTAGGGTGTGATTGAATTAACAACTTGCCATACATTTTTTGTAGGCATATATTGCAAACAATATCCATAAATCATATTTTATTTTGGAGAAGTGATCTTATAATTTAGTGAACTTTAAAGAATGTATATATATGGCAACACCAATGTCAGTCTTTGTGAGCGAATTCATCACATCAGCCATACAGAAAATAACTCCCTTCTATTATTTACGAAAATTTTATACAGTGGCCAATCGCATCATTTTACAAGAACATTTTATTTTATGAAGTCTAATTTTAGAGTATTACTGTATATAGTTTGCCTCCTGAGTATTCATTAAAACGGTGTCACAGCAGAGACCTTAATGGTATACAAAAACAACCGAACCTCATGGCTTGTACAGTGACTACTGTTCATGTCCTGTAACACATGTTAGGAATACAAAGTAGTAATAACTGATGCAGGGTTGTGGGAGAGTAGTTGCTGTATCCAATCATTGAGAGCGAGTTCTTTAATACGCGATTGTAAAATGAAATCGTATCTAGTCATTTTTTGCTATAAGTAGGTCTACGGATATACCCGAACATAGCCTTTCTTCGTTATCTTCATGACAAATTGGAGTCATTTAAAGAGAAGTGTGAACTGTAATCAATAGGTACTGTACCTAGTTACTGTACTAGCTATGAGTATCGGCTGACAATAATTGCTAAATAATATTATACTGGTTGCAATAATTTTGCTAGTGTTACATGCTAATTTATATTTGGGAGAAGGGTTGCAAGAGCCCCTTCATAACATTCATTTAGAACTCGAGAACCAAGCAGATCATATGTCAAGAGTCAAGACGTTTGCTTCCTACATTACACAAACATTCATTTTCGGTCATTAATAATGGACCTGAAGCTTTGGATCTGGCAATGGTCCAAAGATATGACCTACTGATACTGGGATACTGGTTACTCTACAGAACCTCCATACTATCAAGATACTTCAAATTCTCCAGATTTCATCTTAAGGTAAAGAATCTCCAGATTCTACCAGTGATTTAGGTTTACTCCAGACCAATACTAGCCCATCACTGGAGATTCTCTAGAAGCTAAAAGTACAGGTTCCCCGGCCAGTTGAGCTTAAAGGGTACATCAATCTCCAATAGATAGGTCCATCTCTGAAGAACAGTTTGCCCTCAGATGAGCCTAGAGGTGCAGATTATCTCCTGAGGTACTCTTGTCCACAGAGGTATGGTTTACCCAGACATAAGGCGATACCCGCTGTGAGGTGAACTTTCTGAATTTGGGTTCTTGGAGGACATTTGGTCTGCTATTGATGACTATAGCGTGACGAACTTACCAACTTCCGGCACTTAACATTGTATTTAGGTATTCATAATCACCCCGCCTTTAAGATTCCATTTACATTAATAACATTTTGTAATTAGTCCTCCGGGGGTAACTGGTATCTCTAACCTTTCTTCCATTTATTTGGAAATGTTTGTGAATCATGACACTGAGGCAAGATTTTTTTCTGTGATTGTGAAATATACTAGACTGGACTCCTCAGTGTTAACAGTTTGTTGTTTTATCCCCATAGTTCTCTTGTTTCGGGATTGCAGGATTGCGTGTTTTTACATTAAAACCGGGTATTCATGCTCATCCTAACACCAATGTGAATTCTTCTTGTACACACACTGGTGCTGTACAGTAGTACTTGTATAACATATCTGTCTGTAACCAACCATCTGAAGGAAGGAGGCTGTTCACTTGACAAGGTACCTCAATAAAACTGAGACCACGTGTGCATTCAAACTATTCCCAGGGACTCGATACTGTTGTTTGCGACTGAGTTCAGATGGAAAACCTGAAAAAGGAATGAACAAATAAGTCATGGAAATGTTGATGAATGAAATCCCAGAAATTGGTTTCTTCTTCAACACTGAACTAATACTACGCATTTGGAACTTATTCAAACAGGTGTGGAGGAATAATACTATATATATTTCTGAAGTATGGTGTCTGTGTCTGGTAGGGAGGAGAAGCTGGGGATGGGGTAGGGTTGGACGTTTGACAGGGATTGCTGGAATATTGCTCCTGTTTTGACTAATGCATCATTTCTAAACAATTTCCGTAATGCCTCCCAGTATTGTGATACCAGTAACATGGCTTGATAAAGGGATAAAGTGCCCATTTTATGTAAGATATGGCTTGATCTCTTTGAAAATCACATTCAAATCATATTCTCCAATTCCATCCATTGTAACAATGTCGCAATATTTCAGAGGGAGGGAGGGAAGGGGGGGGCAGGCAGTTCTGAATATTGAGCTACATTCATGTTTAGCCTTAATGATTAGAGTATCCTTATAGTAGATTTGCCTGTCTATATTTTGTGTTGAGCCCAGAGTATTGCTTAAATTGGTATTTAAGTTGGGCCACTCACTTGACAGCCCTCAGCAATCGGTAGGATGTGGGAGACATCACCAATAAAAATTACTTCATAATTTCTATACAAGTCCTTTGGGTTTAGGTCGGCATGACTCACGTCCTGGTCGTAAGATGCCTCCTCCCCACCAGGACATGATGTGCCCTGATCGGACAGAGGGCCCAGCGGGTCTAGAGAGGGAGTGAGCCCCTACCCCATATTAGTGTCACATCCAGACATGGATTAGATTGATTGTTATTATTGTTTAATATGTCAACAGACTAGTAATCATTTGTCGTTCTTTATTACTTTACCTTTTTTCTCTTTCTTTCTTTAGATATGAATGTATACATGGCATAGCTATATATATATGCTTTATGTGTAATTATATTTGTGTGTGTGTTGCCATTTTAACTGTAGTAGTAGTAGTAGTAGTAGTAGTGGAGGTCCCTATATACACATACAAATAGAGGCACTACAGGGGCACCTCTAGGCATTACTCATACCTGTCAGCTCTAATAGACGCACATGCAAATAGAGGCACTACAGGCATTACTCATACCTGCCAGCTCTAATGGACACACATGCAAATAGAGGCAATACATGGGCACCTCTAGGCATTACTCATACCTGTCAGCTCTAATAGACATACATGCAAATATAGGCACTACAGGGGCACCTCTAGGCATTACTCATACCTGCCGGCTCTAATGAACACATAGGCCAATAGAGGCACTACAGGGGCACCTCTAGGCATTACTCATACCTGTCAGCTCTAATGGACACACATGCAAATAGAGTCACTACAGGGGCACCTCTAGGCAGTACTCATACCTGCCAGCTCTAATAGACACACATGCAAATAGAGGCACTACAGGGGCACCACTAGGCATTACTCATACATGTCAGCTCCAATAGACACACATGCAAATAGAGGCACTACAGGGGCACCTCTAGGCATTACTCATACCTGCCAGCTCTAATAGACACACATGCAAATAGAGGCACCACAGGGGCACCTCTAGGCATTACTCATACATGTCAGCTTTAATATACACACATGCAAATATATGCACTACTGGGGCACCTCTAGGCATTACTCATACCTGTCAGCTCTAATGAACACATGAAAATAGAGGCACTACATGGGCACTTCTAGGCATTACTCATACATGCCAGCTTCAATGAACACACCACCAAAAGCAATAATAGGTTCCTTAAATTTGATATGGTACATCTACAAACCAATATGAGGTCTGCCCAAGCTTCCATTCTTGAAATATCATGTTTACAAGGTTTTCAATATTTGACCCCTGGTGACCCCAAATGAACTTTGACCTCAACCCAAAAAAATAGGCTCTTGGTACTAAATGTGGTACTTCTACAGACCAAATATGAAGTTTGTCCATGCTCCCCTTCTTGAGATATCGTATTTACAAGGTTTTCACAACTTGACCTCTGGTGACCCCAATTGAACTTTGGCCTCCACCAAAAACAATAGGCTTCTTGTATTTAATGTGGTACATCTACAAACTAAATACGAGGTCTGTCCAAGCTTTTCTTCTTGAGATATTGTGTTTACAAAGTTTTAACAATTTGACCCCTGGTGACCCCAATTGACCCATGTGACATCAAGTTTACTCCTCTGTATCAATGGTTCTGCACAGTGAGTTCATAACAAACATCTACGCTAGTGTTCTTTGTCTAATTACTTTGCTTTTCCTCTCTTAGACAAACCTAAAGTAAACACAAGTTAAGCAACTTAATTTCAAATTAACATAACAACAAGCTTCTAGGTACCACTGCTATGAATTCACTAGGTACTGTGTTGTGTTCACATGGACTTCCAATCTATTGGATTGCAGGTTCAGCTCCTGGTCAGATCATTATGCTGTGTCTTTTTGCAAGGCTCTTTATCACCACTGCTCTTTACCCAGGTGAATCAATTGGGACCTGAGAGGTATCTCGTATATATAGTTGCATGCCTTGGTTTGTAGCTGCACCCTATGGGAAGTCCCCCAGTGGAACACATATATGTGCAGCACTGTAGAGAGACTGTTTGAATTGTGCAAACTTGGATGTGTGGGTGTGACAAATTACCAATGACCAGCGGTTAACTGTTATAAAGTCATGTGAGAAGGTCTTGCCAAGACTGGTCATTATGTTGTGTCCTTGGGCAAGGCACTTTATCTCCATTGATTAAGACTTTTACCTTTAACTTTTAATTCATATTGCTTTTTAAATTTGATGGAGTTTCACCACCGATGCCAACATCACTGAGTGGAATCCTACAGCTGGAAAACTTTAATACAGTCGTCATAGTAACAGAGAAACCCACCTGTCCACTTTGGAGACCTGCATTGACATCTGTGGATCGTAAGACATCTTTAAATGCTGAGACTTCTCGTCGGAGGTTTTTGTCTAAAGTTGGGGAGTTGCATCTGACCTATGAGTGGGAAATTTGAGGGATTTGTGAAGTTTATGTCATATAAATACATTTTATTTTTTTGTTTTTCAATTAGACTTGAGGTATGAGTACAAACATAATCAATATGACTATGAGTACATATTTGACACTAGAGTTCCTAGATGTGACAAGTTAAAAAAGAAGGATCTTGTAAAAACTCATGTTGACGAGAATGGGTAAGGTAAATTTGCTAACATAACAATACCAGAAGAGACCAACCACAAATCTGGTTTTAATTCTGCCATCTTGGATAACAGTTTACATTAATGCACTGATTGCATGTTTGGTTCATAATGTATTAATCTATAAGTCTTAACACTTACTGCATGCAGTTAAACTGTAGCCTGACTGTGGATCCAAGATTTAGTTCAACAGGAGAATGTGACTGTGAGGTCGTTGAAGTGGACTATCGATATATATATGTAGGGGGATCTGGAGATCATCCGCCAAACGAACGTACCTTTTTAGTTGTGCAATTGTGCATTATGAGGGATATTTAGGCTGTAAATTAGGTCTGAAGATTAGATGTATACAAGGGTTGTGCCAATATCTACTTTTAATTGGTCTGTGGTGTTGAAAAGTGGAGATGGAATACACCCCTACCACCCTACTACCACCCCCTGCCTCTGGATATATGGTGTACCCAATTGTATAGAGGTTGCAACATACATCTGAAGGATAAATTTGTGTACAACTATATAGCTCTTTTACACACATGTATACCAAAGATAATGAAACATGTATTCATGATTTACTTACATATGTCAAATCAACAAAGTCACAATCAGTCTCCACCACACCGACAGTACCGATGAGGAAAGCACCTTCCTGTTTGTAGTGAAACT
>KN887632.1:28481-49904 GCA_000934455.1 Apostichopus parvimensis | reverse complement strand
TTGGCGATAGCCAGTGGGGTGTAGCCATTCTGAAAGAGAAATCATTTAAACAAATTTGATTGGTCCTTTTCTCTGAACAACTTCTTACTTTGTCAGAAAAATGAAAACTTTTTCTCATCTTTTTGAAATGTTTGGAACATAGTACTTTGTCAAGCTAGTGACTTCTTTCCAAACCCACTTCCAAACCCACTTTCCAAACCCACTTTCCACTGAAGTGTAGATATAAAACATGTCTGCTAGAACAACCCCCATGATGACTAAAAATCGAACACGTTCATATCAGAAAATGAAACCAAATATTTTCCAATTTCAAGTCATTCTGTTCCATTACAGTGTTAAAACTTATTCTTAAATATGGCATATTTGTTTTAAAAAAAAACCTAGTTTGAAGGTGCATGCCATTAATTTTGAAAGGATGTTTCTTTCAGACATCGCAAACTGACTGTGTCATGGAATTCAGTATTTGCTAAGTCACTAGCCCAACAGATAAGCAATATATTGTGCTCGAGATCTCACCTACATCGGCATCAAAATTTGCAACGACGAGGCAAATTTTTCTCTTTCAACAAAATGCTCTCAAAGAAAGCTACACTTACCACATTAAAGATAAATGTTTATGCTTTTGAACCAACAGCATTTTGGTAAAATCTCTCTTGGATATTTTCAGAGTTTGTCTTAATTCCTTGGATTTCAAGTTCCATTCTTGAATATTGTTTATTAAAAGGATTTCAAACTTTAACCAAATGTCTAGCTTTATGTAAATTGATATGTTTTTCTTTTTCTGAAGGAAGAATTGAAGATGGCATCAACTCAACAACATCTTTGATATTTTCTGTAACACACTCAAGGAGAGATTTTACATATTATCAGATATTTCAAATCTGCAACTTATGAATTAAATAAGACACACCAAACATACAGTAATATCCAATTCCTTTTGGATTGGAAAACAATTTATGATAAAAGGGTGAAAAAGGGAAGGTTCATGTGGGGGCTGAGGTAAGAGGGCAAGGACGGAATACTGAAATGATCTGTTGCTTGTAATATTTAACTATTTTTCTTCAGACAGGTGAATCACTACTCACGTTTGCTTTTTCGTTAGGGTCTGCGCTATGGGCGAGTAGGATGTTGACGATCCCAACATGACCCTGCTGTGCTCCTTGATGGAGAGGAGTCAGCCCGTGCTAGAGAGAAATGGAATCAACAAGAAAGAAACATTTCAGGAGAGTTTTGTCAAAATACTACACTTTTTTTACATAAAATCTGGTATTCAAACTCAACAATTTGGTTCTTCTACAACTCAGGGAAATTAATATCCTATGGGTTTATAATTTTAAATGGCAAAAAAATGGCGAAATTTTAGAAAACTGCACAGCTTGTTGTTATTTCAATAATAAACTCTACAAAACTTTTCACCAAAGGAAATAACTTTTTTTCATCTTTGATCAATCAAATTTTAAAGAAGATATCTTGAAGAATATAATATGGGAAGCATAATGTTATCTCTATTCAGTAGTCAGTCATTCACAGTGACTTATTTTCTTTGTATTCATATAGATCTACGAAGCTTAATATCTAAGCTGCAAAATATATTTAAACTCAGGCTTCCCAATCAATACACATACCTTGGTCTTCTCATGGACATTTGCATCATGTTCCAAGAGATAGGTGGCAGTCTTTATGTTGCCATGGTGACAAGCCACATGCAATGGTGTGTAGCCCGCCTTGGTTTTGGGGTCGATTTCAGCTTTGCTATTAACGAGGATGACAGCGCAGTTCAACTGGTCTTCTTGAGCCGCTAGATGAAGAGGTGTCAGGCCGTTCTAAAGAAACAGAAAATCAAAATAAAACTCCTAATTTAACAAAACCAGTCTTCACAAGGACAAGCAACAGATGTGTTAAGTTTAGTACGCAAGGCTCCTGTAGCCATAGGATGGTACGTATGTAATGCCGCTCCTACTCTTTGGAACTCACTTCCACTGCACATCAAGTCGGCACCCAACGTTAACATTTCCAAAAACAGACTCAAAACTTATCTATTTGTGACTGCCTTCCCTGAGCACTAGCGCCACTGAGCATTGGTTTTCCTCTGGATATTGGCGCTATATAATTCGCATTTATTATTATTATTATTATTTAATCTTTTAGTATAGGGAGAAACCTTCATTAGCAGGGATTAGAAACATGTTTCATGCTTCTGGATTAATGCAATTTTATCATGTAGAACCTTTTCTACCCACTGACAAAATAAAGTCGAGGGGGAAGAAGTGGTAAATATAGTACACTGATACAAATTAACAACTATAGTTTATATCAATTCATGGAATGAACGTTGGACAGGCACTGGCTTGTGAACTAACTAAAGATACAAACCAACCCAACAAATGCAACTTTCAAATTTCGAAACATTTGACAAACCAGAAGAGATACGTTCACCAGGAACTAAATGAAAATTTGAATCCAAAATTTCTTGCAATTATATCTGATATATGCCCCACCCATTTATTTGATAGAAATGTTTGGGAGTGGAATGAGCTCACCTTTGATACAATGTCTGGTTTTGCACCCCGTTCTAGGAGAAGCGAGAGCATGTCTGAATGGCCCTCTAAGGCTGCCAGGTGAACAGGACTGATGCCGTGTTTGGTGGTGGCGTTCGGTTCTGCACCGTACTCTAAGAGGGTGGTCGCCACGTCCATCTGATTCTTCTTGGCAGCAATATGAAGTGGTGTGAAACCATTCTAAAGGTAAATAACAATCAAATTGTGAAGACAATGTTATTGAGATCTATTAAAACTTACAATACTCTTTAGATATGAATGTCTACCGCAGGTGGGGGGGGAGGGAAGGGGGTTGTAAGATATTTTTATCAGCAAGACACTTTAAAATACAACTTTGTAACACTGATAAGAGAATGGAAGTCAATTAGTGTTTTACAATTGCCATGTTGTTAATATTTTAAACATTGACATTTAAAGGCATTGTAATTGAGCTCTATAAAAAAGTACAATACTCTTTCGTTCTCAGTATCTTTTGGTTGCTGGGGGTTTGGCAAGACATTTTACCAGAATGCCACTAGGAAATGAAACTTTGGATCCCTGATTAGTGATGAAGTCGAATCAGTCAATTGAACTTCAAGCTTTATGCTAGATTTCTTTCTTCGCCAACCATGTAAGGATGCCCTGAAGAGCCTACCTTTGCTGCCGTGTGAGGCGAGGCACCATGGTCTAAGAGCAGCATAGCAACGTCGACATTATCGTAGTGTGCAGCAATGTGAAGAGGGGTGAGACCATTCTGGAACGGGTGAGAGAGAAAACCAGTTAATATTGGAGTACCTAATTTCTTATAATTTATCAGCATTGACGTCTTCAGATTTCTCCAGGTTAACTATTGTTATATCTATGGTGTGATGTAAAGCATTAAAGATGGTTTTTCATAGGTATAAAGTAAATACTGGGACTAAATTTCAACACAATTTTTTCTTTTTTCTTGGGAAAGAGCTAAGAAATTTAATTAGGATCATCACCAGCTGAAGGCTGGATTGCTCAGTTGGTAGAGCACTGGACTGGAAACCCAGAGGTCACTGGTTCAAATCCTGTTCTGGCCGTAAATTTCTCGGCTCTTTTCCATTGTCCAATACTTCCCAGTCAGTTTTCTGTTTAGCCATACCATACCATACAAAGAAATCAATTTCCTTAAAATGTTATCACTTATTAAGCTGCGATCACTCATTTAAATACAGACTTTCCTGCGGTGATGCGTAAGCTATGCAAATGTCCCTTCAACTTCAACTAAACGTGAATACATTGTATCATGTATATATCTTACCATTGCCCTTTGATCATATGATAAATGCATTATGTAGATTGCTGCAGACTGATTGGTCCACGTTATATCGTGATCAAATCTAGTATTGCGATTGGCTGGAAGAAGGTAGTCGTTCAAAATGCATTGAAAACTGTTTTCCTACTTCTCCACATCTCAAAGATGTAGGACCTCCATGATGGCACGTGAGAGTCCATCTTAATTTACACAGACTGTGATCAACTCACTGACAGAATAAACCTCAGCAAAACAAGGTTTTGGTTTCTGGCTTGAATCTGTCCGTGATGTTTGTTACTCGATACAAACTTGATAAGCTAACAGCCATCCAAATTGCCTTCCTTAGATGGGAACAAAGATTATATTACTGTCACCTCATCTCTTCAAATACATACCTGAGCTTTGGCATCCGGTGCTGCGTAATTTCGTAAAAGGAGTGATGCTACCTCTAGCCGGCCATATTTGGCAGCGACATGAAGAGGAGTGAAGTCTTTCTGCAGATGTAAAAAGGAAATAAGAGGTAAAACAAAAAACTCAGACAGAAATTGCACAAATGATTTACATATCCAAATTCTGTATGAAAATCTTTGTCTATTCTTGATTCTTTAAACTCTTTGAACCTTGCAGTATAGTAATGAGCAAGAAGTTAAGGTGCAAAACGGTGTAAAAAAAATAGCAAATCCAATTTTTTTTTAAAGAAACGAGCAGTAGGTTACCTTGGTTTTCATGGAGAGCGTGGCACCCCGATCAAGGAGAACGGCAGCCACATCTTCTTTTCCTTCACGGGCTGCGATGTGGAGGGCGGTGTACTGGTCGCGGGTCTGTGCGTCAGCATTGGCACCTTTCTCCAACAGGAGAGTGACTATCTCCGCATTTCCGAGCCTGGCTGCGATATGGAGAGGGGTCTGGTTCTCGTGCGCACACGCATCGACCGTGGCGCCGTTATCGATTAGGATCTTCATCACGTCTATCTGGTTGGAGCGTGCTGCAAGATGCAGTGGAGTCTCGCCTCTCTGTTGAAAGGATGAAAGATATTCATGATGCATCGAGGGCTCACTTTGGTGTTTTACGTCGGTAGAACAGGACTGTGCCTTACAACCTCACCCTATAATCATTACAATTTTGGCCAATCAGCACCTCCTTGCCCCAACCAATCACAACCCCCATCCCACAAAATACCCACACTCCCACAACATACCCCTACTCCCACAACATACCATCCCCACACCCCCCACAACATAACCCCATCCCCCACAACATACTCCTCTTTTCTTTCACAACAATCTGTAGTTAACCTTAGAGTGGATAAATTCAATACATTAATCTAACACTGTAAACTAAGTCCCATCTTAGCCATAGCCCCTGTCAACATACTAGGCCCTATTTTTCCAATATTTCCCTATCTCCCCCCTCCCCACTCCCATCCCCCCAGCCTTCCCTTACATTTCCTGAAATCAATGAATGATGTAAAATAATTAATGCCATTAAATGCTATTCAACATAACCTCACAATCCTCCAAAAACACCTTGTGACTCTCATACCAACCATCTACTTGTACAAGTCCAAAGTCGCAGCTTAGTGGTTCATATCTCAATAATACTAAACACCACCCCCTCCCCCTCCCCCCCAAGAAGAAAGATAGACTTACCACATTGGTTACATTAACCTTGGCACCATTCTTGATCAAGTATGGGACAATTTGAACATTGCCCATGAAGGCTGCCGCATGCAGTGGAGTCAGTCCAGACTGTAAGAGGAGAAAAGGGGGTAAAAAACAAAGATGTAATGAGTAAAACAAAGAAGGTGTATGTGGATGGACGGTAATGTAGGCACAAGCATTAGGTAAGTAAGCCCCTTACTCTACCATCCCCCCCACCCCTCTTCCTTCCTTCCCAACACACAACCATCTCCTTTGCTACTCCCCATCTTTAAACCTTTCTTTTGTCCAGTAAAACTAGCTAATTAACTCCCCCAATCACAGAAAAAGAAGGAACGCAGTGTAGCAGGCTGGTCAGTACAAAGAAAAGGTTGACACAATTTAACTCCCTCCTGATCCTACATTTCCACCTTTGACAATGCTAACCTTTGTAAATGATTCCCCCCCTCACCACCCCCCATGAGGTCATTCCCAGCTATTCCACGGAGAATGGAAACTTCCAAGTTACACTTGTCGTACGTTGCGTTTTATTTAATATTGCCATTGCTAACAACCTTAGATTGCCAGAAACAATTTCACAAATTTTACTCCTAATTAAAAATATTATTTTCCAGCTAAGGTGAAAAAGTGTAAAGTTAATCCTCTGAGAATTTACAAAGTTAACTAATCTTTGCATTGTTTTGCCCTGGTCTTGGTGGAATGATGGATGTGAATTACTTGCACCTGAAATGGCTCAAACAGGGACTGTCATAAAGTTGCATGCTATTAAAAAATCTTCTAATAAAGAAAATCAGGTAAAATTTGTACCTCTGTCGTAGCGTGAATGGAGGCACCGTACTTCAAGAGAAGTTCGATGACCTTGATACGATTCTTCTTGCAGGCAATGTGGAGAGGGGTAAATCCATTCTGTTGTGAGAAATTTAGTTGAAAATAAATATCACCGCAAAAGTTTGCCCGGAAAGCCGCAACAAACAGGCAAACACCTGCTTCATCAAATTTGAAGAACAAAAATATGGCTGTTCAATATTAAAATTCAACAAAATATAGAAATTGCCAGAGGAAAAATTGTCAAAATAAGAGAAAAATAAAAAGAAACGAAGTTGGTTGTTTTTCAAAAAATCTTCTGTCATCATGGTTAAATGGTGTGCATCCAGCAAATTTGACAGTTCTGATTGAAAGCCATTGATTTTACCACAAATGATTTTACCTTTTCATCTAGCGAACTTTCGTTGCAGTCAAGGCATTCTTTTTGTTGATCATTTGCTGTTCAAGCTTCGGTCATGCTTATGTAATCAACACTTAGGAACCGATGATTGAATCTTTCACTGTGACAATGGTCCTTGCCCTGCAAGTGTCTATGTCACACAATGTACTAAGAGTCCAGTCATTGCAAGTACCTGTGTATCACAGTGTGACAACAGTCTAGTCATTGCAAGTATCTGTCACAAAGTGTGATAGCAGTCCAGTCATTGCAAGAACCTGTGTCACACAATGTACTAACAGCCCAGTCATTGAAAGTATCTTTCACACAGTGTGACAGCAGTCCATTCATTGCAAGTACATGTGTCACACAATGTACTAACAGTCCAGTCATTGCAAGTACCTGTCACACATTGTACTAACAGTCCAGTCATTGCAAGTACCTGTGTCACACAATGTACCAACAGTCCAGTCATTGCAAGTACCTGTGTCACACAATGTACTAACAGCCCAGTCATTGCAAGTATCTGTCACACAGTGTGATAGCAGTCTAGTCATTACAGTGTCATACAGTGTCACGACAGTCAAGTCAGTGCAAGTACCAGTGTCACAGTGTGATAGCAATCCAGTCATTGCAAAGTGTCTGCTTCACAGTACAAGACAGCAGTAAGACAGTAGTCCAGTATCGATGTCACAGTGTGACAACGATCCAGTCAGTACAACTACATGTCATGCAATGTGACAACAGTCTATGTATTGCACATGTATTGTCACAGTGTGACAGCAGTTTCGTCAGTTGCAAGTATCTGTGTGATTTAGTGTGACAACAGTCCAGTCTTTGCAAATACCTGTGTCACAATGCAACACTGATCCAGTCTTTGCAGGTGACTGCAATTGGCAATTTGGGGATGGAGGGAGGGGGGGGGAGAAAATATGACAGTTTGTTACTCACCAAGGCTCTAGCATCTGCAGTAGCCTTACGATCTAGGAGAAGCTTGGCCACACGATGATGTCCGCAATGAGCTGCTACGTGCAGCGGAGTCAGGTAATCCTGTGGGTGTGAGTGGAGATGGTTTCAGATCAGTAAATGTAACCAATCATGGAAATTCCAAATGTGCTAAAATGATGTGATGAAAACTCTTCAAAAGGAGTCTAAGCATACAACAGTGTACCATCTTTGCGATTACTTTCAAATTGATTATGTCAGAACAAATTCTAATACATCAAGCCAAAGTTTAAGTTATAGTTTCAATTTTGATCTCAAATAATTTGTCCATGAATCTTTCTTCTTACATTCACCCAGTTTTACATCACAACTAAACCCACGAATGAAACACTAGGAGTAACCAGAGTTTGTATCATACATAACTCCATTCTCCTCCTTCTACAACCCCCACCCCCCCATTCTCCTCCTTCTACAACCCCCCCCGTCTCCTGCTACTCTCAATCCTTCCCCATTCTTGACTCCATTTTGATTAAAACAATTTGTCACCAAACTGTTTGCTACTGGCTTATCTAACCCTCCATAAGACATTCCCAATGATGGTTAAAATATAAAGTTCGATATGATGTCCTTGTTTTTGTCTTAGATGTGCCCAATCCTACATTCCCACAGCTAATATCATCCAATATTAATTTTACAAGCCAATGCTCCCCAATCCATCAGACATCACATAGGAGGAATTTCAGAGTCGATCAATCATCAATTCTACATGGGGTCGTCGCTGTGGGCATCCCTTGACGCAGAGACTCCCAATCCATCTCAATGTGATGTATGCAGAATGGTGAATGTGTTGACAGTAACACACATAATGTGACATATAGTTTAAAACACAAGTCAAACAAAAGTGATAAATTATGTTCAAGCAGCAGCATAGTAGTGTCAATGTTACCAATTATGTTTTCATCTTTGTTCACTTTTCCTTGGCACTATTCTTTAGATAGGGGCATTTTGTTTAAAAAAACAGCTGTTTCTGACGTTATTATTTTCATATTTTGGCTTTGTATTTCGATGAGTTTTTATCACAAATCAGACAACACTTCGGTTTGTAAGCTTTGACCTTACCAACAAGTGAAATTTGTTTAATACTGTTGACTGACTTTTCTTTTATGTGAGCAACACTAACACAAGAGAGTGTCTGAGCGGTGAAATTTTTCTAACAACGAACTGATCATCATATTAATCTCTAATTCAACTTTATTTGAACCTAGTTTATCAAGATGTCAAGAAGACTTCAGGGTGATGAAAAGCAACCCCCCCCCCCCCCCAATTTCCTGCACAGAAGTGTTTTCTAACTATATCCAAAAGAAATTTAAGAAAATTCTCATATTATGTAGAATTCAATCCGTTGTAAATTCTTTTCATTTTACCAAGCAGCAATCTTTATTCAAACATAAGAGCTTGGAACCTTCCTCATAGACTAATTATTTGTTTGAACTAGTAACCTTTTGATGTTTATCTCGACACTAGCATAATATAGTATAGTTTCTTAGTCTATTCATGAATATTTTTGTATCTATAATGAAAGAAATATATTAAATAAATAAATAAATGAAATAATCTAGGACTCAATCATCTCGTTCAGATCCATTGCAATTTTGTTTTGAGTGTTTCTTGAAAGGTTTGGTTTAAAAATTGGTGAGGAGTTGGTAAAAATCTACTTTTAATGAGGACAATGACTTCTCAAGTAATCAAGACTACCCACACATAGACTAATACATTTCAACATCTGCTCTGATGACTCACGCATACACTGATACATGTCAACATTAGTTCCCCTTCTTTCTTAAAATTTCACTTTGGTGCCAAACTCTGCTCAGACTAAATTATATTTGGCTCATCGGTACATCAGGACTTTTCTCGTACCACTTTTGGACACATTCAATTTCAAAGTTGATCAGAATTGACAAGAACATGTGTCAAAAAAAATGTTCGACTGAGTTTCATCTTACCACGGTGACATCATCGACAGGTGCTTTGTGAAAGAGAAGCAGACGAGCACTGTCGACATGGTCGCCCTGAGCGGCCATGTGAAGAGGGGCCAACCCACTCTGTGGAATGGAAACAATATGAAGGAGAATATTAAAGGAACACCCTGGGTGGGAAAATGAGATGATGAGGAGAAGGCACAACCCACTCTAAGGTGGGAGAAAATATTTTAATCAATTAAAGCAACATGCTGTGTGGGAAGTGACCCACTCTGTGGTGGGAGAAAATATTTTAATCAATTAAAGCAACATGCTGTGTGGGAAGTGTAAGAAGGCACAACCCACTCTAAGGTGGGAGAAAATATTTTAATCAATTAAAGCAACATGCTGTGTGGGAAGTGTCAGAAGACAATAACCCACTCTGTGTAGGGAGAAAATATTTTGATCAATTAAATCCACATGGTGTGTGGGAAGTGTCAGAAGGGTATAACCCACTCTGTGGTGGGAGAAAATATTTTCATCATTTAAAGCAACATGCTGTGTGGGAAGTGTCAAAAGGCTATAACCCACTCTGTGGTGGGAAGCGTGTTCTTATAACCTGCGGCACCACATCTCAGTGAGTTAATGTCATGTAAAGATGAACTAGAACTCTCTATAGAGGGAATATTATCTTCAGAAACCTAACAAACAGACAGACAGGCTTTCATGAAAAATAAATCGCAGAAGAAGGGCAGTTATAGTATTTCGTCAATCTATTCAGTTTCTACTCTGAAGGATAGTAACTATAATGGACTGATATCTTTCCGGGAGATATTTTTGGGCCGTGGCTCATCAATTTAGAACCCCTGCACTATAGTATCTCCAACAAAATTGAATGGTAAGATCACTGGAAACGATGCATCTGTACAGTCTGTCACTACTCTATACTCTGCATTGGTAAGAAATTTCCAAAATAAATCCAAACAACAGAATCTTAAGCTTTTTTTGCATCCTGAATGCATCAAGAGGATAATGATCAACAGATAAAGACAAATACACACCTTTGTTTTAGTTGAAATAGGAGCTCCCCTCTCTAGGAGCTGGTCGACGCATTGATCGTGGCCACTGCGAGCAGAGCAGTGAAGAGGTGTCAGACCGTCCTGATGAAGAGAGGAAAGAGATAAAAGATGAAAAAAATATTAATAGGCCACATAATATTATAAAGTCTCACCTCACTGTTAGTACAACATGAATGCCGAACAAAATTCACCTTTAATACACTCTACACGAGAAACTTTCGATCTCTCACGCTGCGTGACATAATTGATAATGCAATATACTCAAAGCTTACCCTTGTCTTGGCATCAATTTTAGCCCCTCTGTCTAGCAGTGTGTTCACCATGTTGACCTTGCCCCACTTGGCAGCAACATGAAGGGGTGTAATGTGGTTCTGTGGAGGACAAAGAAAGGAGAATTACTGTCTTACAATTGGAACGAATCAGCGTCTGTTTCATAGGTACATCGAAACAGCCGTGTTATTCAAAAGGGCACTGGGAATTTATTGATTGCTTAGTGAAATAATAGTTGAATTTACAGCAATATCAAGTTATAAAATATATGCTTACGCATGGATTATTTTCAACCAAGTTATTATTGGTAGCATGTACTTTTAACTTGCTGCGAGAGACCCACACAGCTAGTGTAATTAATCCAGTCATAACAGCAACGCTACAGTATTTTGTTTCATCTGTATGATGAAAGAAACTGGTCTACTTCGGTTAAAAGTTTGCAAGTATGTTAATATACTTCTTAATGAGTAATTGCTTGATTACTTCAAAATGTTGATAAGTAAAAAGTCCGAAAGTTGTTTTCAGAATATCAGATCATGCGGGAGAGTGGTCTATTGCTTGGAAAAACTGAGTCTGTTATGTATTTTGCTCAGTCTGCATAATTGTGTACAGATTTAACAAAAGGACAATATGTAACTGTTGAATATATTCATAATAGTTGATTTTATTTCACATGATGAAGTAAATCGTCGAAAGTATTCAAATTTTCTTTCGTGTTTCGAATATGTGACTATGTATTATCGAGGCACATATTATGATGCACTTTGGAAATTTCAGAATCTACCATAAGAACAGGAAGTATCAACCCAAACTTGAAGTGTGCTAGCAAGTCTCTCAACATGTTTTTTTTATGACAAAAAAAGTCAAACGATAATGCATAAATACAAAGTATACATCTAATCGTCGTTATCAAGTAAACTTCTTTGGGTCAGATTGCTGATTATCAGGTAGATGTTCTTTGTTTTAGTCTCCAATTTTAAAAATAAAAATACTAAAATATCCCCAAATTATTCTTGCTAGAACCTTCTGACTGTACTTATTATATTTGTTTTTGAGATTGTAATTTAACTCATTTAAGGACATCCCAGTTAATTTCCAAATGCATTCAATTCTTTTTAATCTAGAACAAAGCCATTAACAGGATCCAGTATAGCACTATTATTTGCAAGATACTGCTTAGGTTCCTTCAACTTTTCTGTCAAAATACGTTAATATGTACATCTGCATTTTGTTAACACATTGCTATATTATGTAGAATTTTGAAAAATTTATTCAACAATGAGTCAAATTTGTCAGCTGAGAGTTTTATTATTAAACGTGTGTCATAATTGGACCCATTATGCAACTAAAAGTAAAAAGTGTCTATGCAATAAATGTTAAGAGTTAAGCTCCAGTTCGTTTCTACTCGAGAGTATGAAGTTTGTTCAAATCTGGGAAGGTGTCATGTTTAAGGTTAATTACTACTTTACTTCATTTAAAAATCGGTAGGTTTGATAAAATCACTGACGGACTGGAAAAACAGATTGAAGATACCCCCAAAAACAGCGACAGTTCACAGTTATGGCATTTTCGTCATCATTTTGTAACAGATACTTGTCATTTTTACAAACGTTCCCTCTCAAATTTCTGAATATTTAACACATGTTTCGTCAGAGAAAGCAATCTAGGGTCTCGTTATTCTGCTCACGTCTGTCGTTGAGTGATGCTGCGAGTGTGTCGGAGGGTACTCTCCGGGTTGC
This sequence comes from Apostichopus parvimensis, assembly GCA_000934455.1. NCBI lineage: Eukaryota > Metazoa > Echinodermata > Holothuroidea > Aspidochirotida > Stichopodidae > Apostichopus > Apostichopus parvimensis. The sequence continues at coordinate 37,232 of KN887632.1, read as the reverse complement.
AAGAGGCGGTAGAAAAAACACAGACGATGAGCAGAGGGGCGAACAATCAAGGAATGGGCCCTTCTTAAGTATTGAATATGACACCACAGTTCTTTTTTTTTACATGACATGTGACAAACACAGGCTTGCATCAGCATCAGGTTTAACTAAACCCATCTGCTTACAATCGCTAATTACAACCTTATGTGCCATGCGTGCAACCTCGCTTGGGCACAAATAATACCGTCAGTTTGTAATACTTCAGGAACCTTATCACTACCGACAATTTTGACTATTTCTATATATAAAAAAAAAATATATATGTAGTTTTTGCCATGTGCTAGATTAACACCAAATTATTATTATTATTAATATTTATTTATTTAATTTTTTTCTAGTACATTTTCTGACTTTCTTGTTGTCATTTTTAAACTTTGTTTAATGGAAGAGCAATCATGGAGTTACAAGCTGCAGTACTGTGACAATGACATATTGTCCACCATTATACTACTGCTACTTTGGCCCTCCACCTTCTACTTTCCGCATATGAAACAATGTATGCAGAATTTTCATTTTCCCATCAAAAAAACTTGTCATACCCTTGTCAATGGACAGAAGCTACCCTGTTGTACCTCTACTTTCATAACCCACCCCTCCTCCTCCTCCCCATCCATCAATCCTCCCCACCCATCCACATGGGAAAAATTTCAACCACATCATTGGTAACATCTCCCTTGAAAATAGACGCTTCTCAACTTCCTTAAAACACATCCTGACCTATTGACAAAATTGAACAAGAGGATTTTGGGAAGTTGTTGCAGGTAAAGAAGTTTTGTCACACTCTGTATATGGTAGGATTACCTGTACCACCGAGGATTCTCTGAAGTCAGGCGTAAATAATAACCCAATTAAAATGGCAAAAAGGGATTTCCTACCAACTGCCAAAAATGAGAGTGAATGACATTATTTTCATTTCATCAACTACCGAGCTAGACTTTCTCTCAAGGGTGTAATGATATTTTCTGTAGAAGGTAATTGTAGCTTTTGCACACAAAATCATAAAGCAGAGCAGATATCACAAAAGAAAAAAAAAATTGTTGGACACTTTCCTGGCAACTTAGATGTTCTTTGCTATTTTGGATGAAGTAAGTCAGTCAACAGATGTTACTCAATTCCAATTCTAACATAACAAGCCATTCTCATTTAACTTATTTTTAGTTTTCTTCTTCAGAGTAAACTGTTATGATATGAAAGTCTAACTCTTAATTTTGCATTTTGTTGGTGGTTTGGCTCTTTCTCAAATCGTTGGATATTTCACCTCAATTCAGGTCATATCTGACAGCAAATAAATGTCAACAAGTATTAAACAAAAAGGTTTGCACAATAAGCAACCACTGGATATTTTGTTGTCTAAAACTGATGGCAAAAGATTCCACACTGAGCCCTACGGTGGAGCACTCACCCTAGCAGAATAGTCCACGGTAGCGCCCTTCTGTAATAGCAAGGTTGCCACGGTGACATGTCCATAATGAGCCGCAATGTGAAGAGGAGTAAATCCACTCTGAAGGAACAAACGAGATCAGACGTTAACAAGAAGATAAATGATATGATTTGTGATTATTTTCAACAATTAATCAACGATAACATAACAGATGCTTTGATTTGCTTTGTTAAATAACAATAAACATGCACTCTGCCAGCCCCCACCCCCCCCCTCATATTTACAATATTGTTTGTCCCACAATGCAGTCCCTTTAAGTATTAGAGGAATGACCTTAATAGTCAGAATCCTTCTCTTAATATGTCATAGCTCAAGAAAAACAGTTGAAAAGTTGAATGCTATGATTTTTTTCTATTGCTATAAGAAGTCTTCAAGAAATTCACTTTATAAAATGCACTTAAATCCTTGGAATACTCCTTTAAGGAATAACTTAACGATGACATCGGCTCCTAAGTGCAGGCCTAAAATGTCAATGTTAATCCATTGCAACATATTAAGTACTAATAACTTAGCCAACATATGCTCATTTACTATCATATAAACAACAGAGCATGGCATTAACACTTTTTGTCCAGGTCGCCAATCCGTAACACATTGTAAAACATGTCATTTTTGAGGCTATAAAAGTCTATAGATTTCTCATTGAGTTGAATGTTACATCTGAGGGCCTGATCTCATGGTCTGTCTGTGTATTAGACTCCAAAGTCCAGTCACTTTAACTGATGAACCTCTCTAAACAACTCTTTAAACAACTCTACTCTAGACTTTGTTTAATGTTAGAGCAATCATAGAGTTACAAGTTGTAGTGCTGTGATAATGGCATATTGTCCACCATTATACTACTGCTACTTTGGCCCTCCCCCTTCTACTTTCCTCATATGAAACAATGTATGCATAATTTTAATTTTTCCATCAAAAAAACTTGTCATACCCTTGTCAATGGACAGTTGTTTAAATGGTCTTCTATCAAAAAATATCAGGGTTAGATAAATACAACCTGGACATGTCAGCAGTGTTTTTTTTTAACCGTCTAAATTATACCACAAACATAATTTTGTGCCGAAAGTCATCCTTTAATGTTAACTATGACCCTGCTTTCTACAGTTCGATAAAGGATAAAACCTGTTATGCACCACCGCTGTGTTGGAAAATGATAGATACACAGTTGAAGAATAAATATATAATACTTCAAAATCATCTGGAAAGTGCATGAAGAAAACACTCTCAATCATAAACTACAGTTCATTTTTAATAAACGGTTCAAAAATGAACAGATCTGGTATTAAAGAGCGTTCTGCTACTAAGCTATAACGTATCTCTCTCGAATGAGTTTTCATTTTTCGATCTCACGCAAGACTCATCATGAAAGATTCTTATGAACGACAGTATACAGCAAAATTCATTGGTCTCTGGCAGAGTTCACTCGTGAGACATCCCATAATTGCTGCAGGGTGGTGCCAGCTAGTTACCAAGTCCGACCATGTGTGTCTGGTGTTCACAGTCCACTGATTTTAGATTGAAGGAATTGCCCTTCTCTGTTGAACTGAACTTAGTACCTCAGGGGGTAAACAATATCTAGCAATCTGCACGCAATTTTAAACAGCACAGTATTATTTTTAAGTAACTTTAACAGACACTCACACTTGCACACAGGCCATACATGCAATGATGGTATAGGGTTTCATTATTTACTTTTTGATAATTAAGTGGAGACTTTCTGTTGGGATGCCCCAAAATGAAGATAAATTTAGGTAAAAATTTGGATTATTTAACACCTGACTTTTATGACGGTTCTGCTCATGACATGTTACTTATATCTTTGGAAATCCATAATCAGGAATATATACATATATGCAAGCAAAATATAATCAGTAATATGTTTCTACTTTCTCTCTTCTCCTAGAAATCATCATATTCTGCTCACGATCTAATGACTAAACATATTTTGTTTTCTGAAATTTTCCTTTTCGAGCTACTGTAGGATTCCAACCTCCCAATAATTAATAATTAGTTCCAGGTTCTGCCTTCTCACCTGTCATGGCCAACAAGAGAGCTTGATTATCGTCAAGTGACCATATGATTTTCTAGGACATGGAAATTTTCAATATTTTCAAAAATAATTTCATTTTCGAATTTAAACCATGCAGCTACCCTCTCTGAAAGTTTCCATGACAACTTTTTGCATGTTAGTAGACTTTTTTTTATTGACTTACCGATATTGCATTTTATCAATTTACCAATATCTTACCAAAGCGACCGTACTTTTATATTGATCTTAATCAATCGATTCAACAGAGAGTGATTGTGGGTTGCTATCAGATCTTATAACAACTGAATATAGAGCCAAGTATCACGCATACTCAGCTGTGTCCTACAAGTATCAAAGTCAGGCTTTATAATGACAATACTTTCTCTCCTCACCTTGGATGTCACATCCGGGTTGTGTCCGCTCTGTAGGAGGAGAGCGGCGGCTTTGGTGTCGTCCTTTCGAGCAGCGATATGGAGGGCGGGCAGTCTGGTCTTCCCGGCCCGGTCATTTTCCAGGAGCACTGCGACGACTTTGTCGTGTCCTTGTTGCAAGGCAACAGCCAAGGGAGTGAAGCCATCCTGTCGATTCAAAACAAAATTCGGGGGAAATTGATTCTTTGGAACTGAGACGACCGCTCAGGCAGAGGCAAGATATACTCACCTCTCAACTCATTTTCTTTCATTAAACTAAATAAACTCAGCTGACTTGTACTCTGAAGAGAGATAATTTCTCTTCAGTTGAGGGTTTAACGTTATTCAACATTTTAGCAGACTATACCCACCCCCCCCCCCAAATTAACTCTGGCTTCAACCAGGCTGAGAGATGATCTAAATATACCATTCAAAAAAGTCATTTGCTTTATGACATCATGCTTCATCGATTTCCTCTGCTATACCCCTTCCCCCCCCCCCCTATCCATTTTGCCTATCAAAATATTACTTCCTATAAAAGATCTTCCCTACCATAAAGAAAGTATTTTTACCTCTAAAGCATGTAACTTGATGTCAGACAAAGTTTCACCTCTCGGAAAGAATACAGAGGTATCTCTAAACAGATAACGATATCATCACTGTTCCAGACACATCGGTTTATTTTAGATTAGTTTTATCTCTGTACAAATATTGACTACCTTTAGATTTCAATCCCAAGGAATCAAAACAAACCTTCTCCCATCTCGAGTCTCTTTCTCTCTCTGTGGCGGTAAACGTGAGAGATTACCAGTGCTTCACAGAGGCAACCAATAAAGAACAAACGAAGCAAGTGTGCAAGCTACTTTTCTTGCCCATCTCGAGTCTCTGACCAAACAAAATAACCTCTTGTCCAAATCATGCAGCCCAGCTAAAATCTCAATCTCTGATCTATGCACTGACTTTCTCAGTATCTACGATAGTAAAACATTGCCTTCACCACATCTCTCGTGCTTAACGGCAAATCCTTTTAATATTCTAACGGGAATGAATATGGATCTTGATACTATTCTATACACACTACTGTCTACTACTAAAACTGACAAAAAGAAATTGAAAACTGATTCTGGAATGTCACACGAAGTTATTAGTTAGATTAAAACTAAAGGAGTTTGGTAAAAGTTTTAGATCTTGTGAGATACATCGTACCACAGGATTCTAAACACAAACAGGTTCAATTGCAATTGGACAACAGAAGTTCCACTTGTTTACAATTTGAGATTATTAAGTTTTTCTTCAGATCAAATCACAAGAGAATCGGCCGAAACTTTGTTGCCGACACAGGCCGAGGGTGACCAGTGACAACCAACACAGACCAATCCTTTATGATACGTTTCAAAGTTTGGATAAAAAAAACCCTTGGGGAAAATGCATAACCTTCTTATAGAACATGTTTAGGGAATCAATTGTGGTAGCATTTATTGCAATCAGGGTTTCAAACTCACTTTTGTTAACCTCAAGCCCTCTCTACCCCCCTCCCCCCCCCTCTCTCGCTTTTTACTCTGTTCCTCTCATAATCTGAGGAAAAAGCCAACTCTCAAAATTCTGTCCGGTAAAGCCTTTCAGGTAATATCTATTTATATCCGATTAAAACATGTTTCTTGAATCGAGAGGCACTTTTTCATGTATCTATACAATTTTTATAAAAAATTATTTGACTAGAAGGAATATTTTATTATTAAAATATTGGCAGTGAGTTGCATATTAAGCCACTTATCAATATTATTCCATAGGCCTGATATAGAGAGATACACTTTCACAAAATGAAACAAAAAACCCATAAAAATAGACACACAAATTTATACAAGTTCAAACATCATTCAAGATAGAAACGTAGAAACGCAGAATAACCACACCAACTATAATTAGCAGCCTAACATGGCAGCACAAGGGAATGCAAAGGAATAAATACAACAAAAATACACATGCAAATTCACAGCAGAAAGTGAAGGTCAAAGGTGAGAGGTTGACTTTCCTGACCAAGCTCCACAAAGTCAATATCACCATCTGGATCCTAGAAGGTTAGTAGGTATGAAGGCACATGGGAGGAAGAAAGTGAGAGGGGGTTAAGGAAACAAAAACGGAGGGTAAAAGGTTACACCAGAAGCTCCATTAAAACAATTAAAACCAACACAATTACATGAAAGTATGCAAGATCTTTGCAAGAGAAAGATTGGCATTGAGGGAGGGAGGGGGGGGGGGAGAAGTTAAAGAGAGGGTACCCAACTTCAACATTCTGCTTTAGATGGGGTTATAGGTGGTCATTCAAATAGCTGAAGGGAGAGTGTGGGGGGGAGGGGTGGGGAGAGCAATGAAGCATATAGTTAGGCACCAAATGGTGTCTAACTACTTTTATCAAGTCGTTTGTATTTTCAGAATTATTTTAAGTTTCATGCATGAAGTTTGCTCATGGCTGCATATAATAAACCAACACATAAGAAAGTTGAAAACATTTTCTTTTATTTTTTATTTTTTTGGAGCAAGTCATAAACTAATATGCTCCATCTACAAAGACAATATTAAGGTTTTTGGTATCGTATTCAAGAAACAAATTTTTGCAGTCTAAAGTCTCATGAACCTTAAACACTATTAAACTCCCGAAATTTTCAATTCATTTCTGAAACTTTTCAACCAAATGAACAAAACTATATACAATATAAATCTTTATGTTGTCTCACGTTCCAAGGGCAGAGGGGGGGGGGGAGGGGAGGGATAAGGGAGGGAAGGTGTTTATGCATGAGGAGGAGAAAGTGACATTCATGGGTGTGCAAGATGCTGACGTCCTTCTGCACCGATGAATAAGATGAGGATGGAGGTATATTGAGTACGGAGGGATGAAAGGAAGCTAACAATATCAAGACTCTTTCTCGTTTATTACGTTAGCATCTCACCTCAGCTTTTTGGGGATATTGGGGTCGTGAGTGTTGGAGGAGCGTTTCCACGACGATGTCGTGGCCCTGTTGGGTCGCAACATCGATCGGCAAAAATCCATCCTGTGGTCAGTGGTGGCGTAAATAATGTGACAATGAAAAGAATGGTATTGGATGGGCTTATTGCGATAGAGGCATTCAGAAGACGGGAGTCGCTCAGAAGTGACAGAAGATGGGGGTCTCGCCCGGAATGTATATTTTAAAACATCCGAGCATGGAAGAGAAAGATCTCCTAATCCAATTGACCTCCTTCAAGAAATATTGAAAGCCACATCATTGTCTACCTTACATCTCCCGTGCTTATCCATCCCTGTCCCTTTCACAAAAATTAATCACCGATTCATTTTCACCTTAGATTAGATGGTGACGACAAATAATGATACATCTTCTTTTGTTTACATCTTTTCTTTTCTCTCTTTCTTCTCATCCCACATTTGAAATTTCTTTATAATCTTCCCAACAAACCACAGAATTTCTGAAACGCTAATATTGAAATGGTTTGCCCTCCGATCAATTGCCCCTCAGTTCAAAGCCAAACTTTTTGTGAGAAGTCCCAAAACTACTTTTCCTCGAAAGAAATTCTACATTGAGCTTTTTATCCGAGCTGAGCGCGTCCTCCTAGAATGTTATTAAATGGTGATATGGGAAGTAAAGCATATTATAAATCAGCTATTGCATGCGATTGTTAATTTTAAGCCATGATGCAATCTTCAATGTCAGTCGAAAGCCAAATGTTAGATTATCTCTACGGAAATTAATTATGTTAATAGTTGTCAGACAAATGTTGCAGAGAGACAATAAAAAAATGTTAAAAAAATTGCAAATTACAAGTCAATGATTTTCCACATTAGTCATACCCCTAACTTAACTCTAATTCCCACTGCTCCCAACACTCCACTCCTCTCTCCCCACACCCCAGGCAACACTCCTCACCTAGGCCAAACAGTGGTGAAAATTTGTTTTGAAATTTTATTTAATGTACCTGGCAATGGCAAAGTCAGTGAGTCATCATGGCAAATGAGGTGAAAAAACTGGAAAAGATTTTGCTTCCCTATTTGTAAGGTACAGAGCAATCATCTTCGACAGACTTATTTAATGTTATAAAGAAAGAGTGGCGTGGTGCTTCAAGCCTCCAGTTTCAAAGTACATTAACAGCTGTCGTGAGCAAACATTTCAAGTTTATCACATTTCAGAGAGACAAAATAAACCACAAGATTACAAAAGGCTACGAAAAGCTTTCGAAAGGCGGAATCTACCACGAGGACATCACGAAACCAGTTTCATACGGTGATCAAATCTCCTCTAGTATAAAAGAAAGCGATTTAACTGGCAAAAAGTATAAAGCGACTGTCCAAAAACTCATAACTAGAGTCATGAGTAAGATATCGACATGCAGGTTTCACACAGCTATGAGGAGGAGCATTCGTCTCATCTCTCCTGTATTAAGACACACAGTGAATGGGTTGTCTTTTTTGCCAATGGAATACTCCTTTAAGCTACAAACATTACTACCTACTGCTTTCCCATAATTAGTTACTATTTCTGGATCTACCAATTTTATTGAATGTCTAATTCCTTTGACATTCAATATTGCCATTGTCTGATTCCATATTTATAAATAATCATTTACCCACAAGAGAGAGAAAGAGCGAGGGCCGTCTCAAATTTTAATGTGTACATAAACCGTCCTCTAAGCACCAACAGACTAAATATTGAATTTGCTTGGCTGTTTATTGTATCTGCTTCTGTTAATATGTATACGCATTCCAATTAAAGATTAATTAGTTAAATGCCACAAAACTCCAGAGTTTTTGATTGTCGATGTGCAGTGGGAATTGAGTTTCG
>KN887632.1:8674-26193 GCA_000934455.1 Apostichopus parvimensis | reverse complement strand
CCCCCACTTTTCATCTCACCAATATAACCACCTCTGCTTGGATGGCAAATGCTACAAATTATTTAAATTTTGTAGACTGTGAAATGTTTAATACTGATAGCCTATAGTGCCATTTGTACAAAAAACAATTTCTTAACATTTTGGCATCGTTAGAGATGTATCGTAACATTCCCCCCCAACCCCACCCCCCCGATTTGGAATGAGTTGCTGGCATATTTCATGTCTCTGTTTGTTTTTCTCCCCCTGGACAGCAAGAACCCTCGTAATTAATGTTTCTTGGAAATTAATTAACGCTTCTTCTCCCTTTCATTCTACCTGAGACTGTACGTTGACATCTGCTCCGTGTTCAATCAGAACTTTCACAATCTCTTCCTGTCCCGCTAGGGCTCCGATATGCAGGGCTGTGTTACCTTTCTGTAAGATTACAGAGTAGAAGAGGAAAAAAAATAAATAAATGAACTTACAAAACAAGTGGCCATCGATATTACAAGCTAGAAATCTCTTTTTGCAATCCAATAATATCAAAAGTTGAAATTTGAAGCTATTTTCGTTGCTGATACATGACTTGAATTTATGAACGATCATTACCAGAATAGAAATGAAAAGAATAGAGGAATCTAGGAGTCTTTTATTTGTACCGAGAGGAAATAATGAAGAACGGTGTGTTGAAACCCGAGTAAGCTGGAGCTAACAAATAATCAATATCATGAGCAGGGATGATTTTACCTAGCATATTTTTATTCCGGAAAAATATGGAAAGGGTGTTAAATTGAAAAGAGTGGAAAAAGCCTTCTTTTTTTTCTCCTTGTAGATTCAAGATTCCCAAGATAAAAGCACAAATATGTTACTCAAAAATTGGTATTCACACAGAAGGGTACTATGACTGTCTGATTCCCAAGGGAAGGGGAAAATATAGTTTTATGGGAGCATGGCAAAATATATCCCATACTCAAATGAGTTTACTGTAATTACTCTAAATTAGATGGTTGAGTACGACACAAGAACCAATATTAACCTAGATTGCCTGATTAAATATTTTTGTGTATGCGCCTCTAGGTAGTTTCATATATGGAAACCTGATTAGGTGGATATATGATGTGCTATAAAAAGTGCAAACTGCAAAAATAGAATGTGCAAAAAGTTATGGATTCCATGTATTGAATTAGCTTACACAGCTGGCCCTCTGAATTTAATTCTTTGATTAATGTCCGCAAACCCAGACAGCTCACAAAAATGATGAATCCTGTTTCACACAAGGATGGCAAAACTTGCTGTTGTTCAAGTTTCAATTGTTCACAGGATGTTTAATACAAAGAACCTCTGGGCAATGAAACATTGCGATTCGAAAAGGAATCACTAGGTACTCACTAATAAACAGTCATTTTTAGGGAAAAGTAAAAAGCTGCAAGGGTGTCTCAAAGTGGTTTTGATTAGTTGTAAGCTTCAATTGGGAGGTAGTCAACAAAGTTTTGTTAATCAAAACCAACTGAGCCAAATGCAGACAGCTTGTTGAAAGGCTTTAATTTCCTTCTTAATGCACAATATGATCATACCTTGGTGGCAGCATTTACGTTAGCTCCACGCTTCAGCAATTCTGTGACGATGTTAAGATGGCCTTCCTTGGAGCTAAGGTGAAGCGCATTCAGTCCATTCTGTTTAGTACAAGAAAATAAATAACAGAGATATGTGCAATGATGTATACAGAATTACAATATGTATATATATGTGTATATGTGTACTTCTAGGGGTTGAATGTAAACACTTCCAAATGAGAGATTATTTTTTTATTATGATTCTTTTTGGCAGATAGATCAAATGTGATCACTACTAAATGTAAATTTTATCCACTTGGATACATACACACAATTCATATGCACAATCCCTCTTCTTAATTCTCCCGTTTCAACACGTTCCATATCAAAGTTCCACCCATTACCACACAGCTAGCCCTATTACAAGAGACCTGCAAATAAGTTCAGTTTAAATTTGTTTACCACAAATACTAATTTATCATATATATCTTGTTTGGTATGTTAAACAACATTTCTCAATAACAAAATCCACAGAGATCTTAAAAACAACAAAATAAATCTGGTTTAATAAGATTACAGTTAGGTATTGTGTAGTATGTACCCTACTACATGTGTAGGATGTTGATTCCAGAGAGCCACACCTCACTTTGTTTACAAATACACACAAATACACACAAATGCTCAATAACAAAATCCATAGAGATCTTAGAAACAACAAAAGAAAATGGGGGGTGCAGGGGGTTGTTGAGAGATACCTGAAATCATGATAGGGTATATTAGTCTTAGAAGCAGCTGCGATACTGTACAGAGAGTACCCTAAATCATTCACACTTTTTACATAAATTATGAAACATGAATATTCATGATGCTAGGAAATCTCAAACCTTCAATTTTATTCGTTTGTAATTTCTGTACAGGTATTTCATTGCCACAGCTGCGATATCTGTACAACACGTCTACCTTGATCATTTATTCATTCAATACCCCATCAGTTATCAACATCCCTGTTCGCATATATCCATACTAAATGTTCTTCCTGGTGAATGATAAGAGCCAAGGAAATACATTCTTTTATTCATGAAGGTGCGCTTTTCCTTCGGATATCCTTAAATTTGTGTCTTATTACTGTGATATTTGTGTGATCAATATCAAAATAAATATTCATGATAACAGGAAATTTGATAACATATGGCATCATAATTCCCTATAAACTATTCATATGATATCTGATAAACAAGGTATTTTGCAGCTTCTTGAAATTTGGATATACCTGTGCAGTATGTGCAGAGACCAAACCATGACCTATCATAAATGCATAACTAAATACAATCAATGAATATTTATCTTGACCTTTGAACTGTTGAATAATATATAGCGATAAACTACTGTATCCTTATCGTCTTAGTCACACGATACCTGAACACTACGGCAGATGTTTGGCAGTTTATAGGCTATGACATATCTGAGACTTGGAAGACATTATAGACAACCATGGCACATATACAGGCAATACAACCATACCATACTACTAAATGGCAATTAAGTAGCATATAATCTTGGTCACAAAGTTGCCCAAACAAAAGTATTGCAGGTATAGTTGAAATATATTAGCTACTGTGTATGTACAGTATATGCACAGTATATATATTGTCAGTAAACACTGCAGGTACTACACACAATAGGATAGACCAGCAACATTTTTGTTCAACTGTCTGAACCTGAACCTAGGTATTACTATTTTTCCAGGAATGGAGAATTTATCCATGGAAACAGTCGTACACCATTACATGTTTCTGTTAGAGCCAAGAGCTACAGCAACAAACACCTCACAGCACTAATGGGCATAGGCGTAGGAGGCGGGGGGGGGGGATGGGGGGCTGCAGCCCCCCAACCAAAACTTTTTGTGAAAATTCGGGCAATATGCTGAGTATTTTTCGGGCACCTACTGCAAGAAGAATAATCTGCAATATATTTCTTAATGGTTAAACTTAAATTATTATGATCATTATTATTGAAACAACTTTCCCAATAATTATAACCAATATGGAAGGGTAATAAGACGGAAAATGATTGTATGTTATTGGCATGTGATGTAATAACCGATGAATGCCTATATGATTTGCACATTAACATGTTGAACGCGCACGGAGCGCGCTAAAAATTTTGGTTATATTTTTCGAGCAAGTCGTTACAGCCCCCCCAAGTCAAATTAGGCTACTACGCCTATGCTAATGGACAGGTTGCTTCACAGGACTACAATGTACACAGTACAAGCCATACACATGCTAAAACAATGTTAGCAAAGCAATTCCCCCCCCCCCCCGTCATTCAACAATAAATGTAATCCCTTAAGTGCTTAATACACATCATGTTTCAAGAATGAAATAAATTTTAATAGTCGTAACTGGAGTCGCCACTAAAGTTTAAGATGCTGAAATTGCTTTCGGGTTTGGCACAAAGTGCTTTCCTGGGGAAAATTGACAAAGTTCAATTAGGTATAATCAAACTTTATAGCTCAGTGAGATGAAAATGCAAAGTGGTAGTTAAAATACTTGTCCAAGTCTGGACTCGAGTGCCCATTTACAGATCACTTTCCGGCATATTTGTGGCTGACGACAATACTGCGTGATGAGCAAGCTTTCACCCCATGCATTATGAAGGTGACCAGAATTGGACCAAAATTAAGTTTGCACTCAGGGTATAATTTAGTGTTGTAGTCTTGCACACATAGCAGATTTGAAGTTTGTCTCTTTATATAGTAATATCCACATCATTGCACTTGTATAGCAATTTCACCATTTTGCATCTAGCCTTTTCTGGATGGGATGTTAAATAATAAATTGTTCCCTGATGCTAAAAAGAGTTGCTGTAATTTTTTAAAAATGCCATCATGGACACTCCAACTCTCTACATTATTTCCACATTTGAAGGATATTTTAGAACATTAAATGACTTAAACTTAGAATTTCAGACAACCAGAACATTTAATGACAACATTTAATGACTTGAGGAGGGACCAGTGGCTTTGTGAGAGGAAGTTAAACAATTGCTGATGATTAAACATGAGTGACCATTTTTTGGTTACTCACTAGCATATGAGGCGGTCTTAACTGATCCTCATCCACATACATGAAGACACTTACATTCGTTCCCTCTCAAACAAGCTTTTAGGAAGAATGCCGACTGACACAGGCTATTAATTATACAAATACCCGGTATTTATGAAGAAAGCATTTCCCTTGGGGCAAACGGTAGAGCTGCTAAAGGCACTTTTAATGCTTATGACAGAAGGGGTCAATTAAGTAAACAAAAGAAGGTACTATTTACCAACTCTGAAAGTTTAAATTGCTGATTGGATAAGGTGAGCACTAAGGTAGACCAATTAAACCAGCAAATGCAATTCAGATGTGTATTTGATTCTAGGTATGACATGGACACCAAGAGTAGCCACGATATTTTACATAGGCCCTGTTAACATTAGACCACATGCAGTGTTGAACCTCTTGCTCTGTGTTATAATGTTAACACTGATTATAACCCACAAGTTGAACCCTGCAATAGACTAGGGTCCAGGGGGGATCGCACTCTATGCTCTGTGTTAAATTTGCAATGTTAAAGCAGCTCAGGGTTGACCCGGGATCAGCGGTGACCTTTTACTTCCATTGTTGCTTTGCTACACATACGCAAACTTTGACATGATACTATTAGGCTTGAAGAGGCATCGCTGCTCATCACACGGAATATGGCTTGGCGCCTCTTCCTCCGCTACTACAGTAACCTCAACTTCCTGTTTGGTGATCATGAGCGCGGATGGGCGTTGATACCGAGCATGGGATCTAATGTACTGTAAACGTGCAGGGGTTAAAAATCAATCTAATACCGAACATCGAGCACGGAGTCTGATCCATAATGTAAACATGCCCGAAGATAGCGACCCATTACCAGATAGCCTTCCCTTGTATGATCACCAAACACTTCTCTTATAACTCTATCGCAGGCTACGCTCCATACTTTAGCAACTTGAAGCTTCACTGCTTTACATTATGTCCGAAAATTTAATAATTTAGGGATTATATTTATTTATTATTAACTATGCCATCAATCACAGGATATGCTTTTATTTTGTTTCTGTCAATTTAAATCTAACTAGAAAAGTTTTAACAAATGTCAATGGTGTAATGTCTGTCTTCATTTCATTTTCAACTCGAAAAAGACATTTCTCAGAAAATTGAAGCATAACTGTAATCTATAAATCCCTTTCTTTTCTTGCATGCAAATATACATAAATTAACAACATTATAAAATAGTCCCATTCGTTCTGCCTTGGGTTTTCTTGAATTTCCACAAAGTTTGTAATAGATTTTTGTTTTTCACTAAAAGACATTATCTGGTTATCGATTACTGTGTGCAGGATTCAATGTCAGTGCATTCCCCATTTATTGTGATTCTTGAACCTATGTACCCTGAATCTATACTCTCTTGGAGTTCTTTGGCAATTACCTTTAAGATTTCTTGGAGAAAGCTCTCCAGCGATCCCCGTCCTACATTTATATCGAAGGTCAAGATACGATTCAATGCTGATTTTAAAAGCCTCGCAGCTGGGAACTGCCATGGATGGAGGCATTCTCGCATCATTATATTAAAGGTTATTAGCAAAATGGAAAAATATGGATTACTATAATAATCGACACCATCAGTGACAAGGACTTGCAAACCAGAGGTATTTTTGATATCTTGCAAAAGTTATCTAAAACTATCCCCAGTTTAACTGAAAATGAGATTTTGAAAGTTTCAAACACGTTCTTCTTCTTCTTCTTTACTCGAAATGAAATTAACTACATTCAAGCCGATGAAATATTACGTCGGGGAGCATCGAAATGCGACCAACATCGAAGCACGAAGCATGCTTTAGAAATGGTTTCGGAATGAGTTTTGTAGCTGTTAGCCATTTCCAATAGTTCCATTCACTGAAAACATATTTCTCAAAGATTAACCTATTTCCCCTAATATAAGCTTGGTTTCCATGACAACTACAATTCCTGAAGTAGGGAGATCTGCCTTCAAGGCCTCCATTGAATTTCATGAGGCAGATTAGCACCAAAGAAAGGAGTTAAAAATAGTCATCATTACTGATAGTTACTCTCCCTCCACGTGAGTTGCCTCACAAATTTCTGAACATTCTGACAATGGACAAGCTTGATCACAGGATTCCTGTGAATCTATCTAATTCATAGTTTAAAGGGATGGAGTAAAGATTTCAAGGAGCCAAAAATAAATAAAGAAAAAAGCAAGAAAATGTATATATACCCCCCAAACAAATGTGTCCAAGTTGGCTTTGAAACAACACTCTCTATTGAATAATGTAGATATCAGGTGGTAATTGGATTATAACTGTCGTTAATAATCGACTCCACTCATATTTAAGTAAATGATAACGATGAAAGACTGGCTGGGCAATTATAAATAAGGAGAATATCAAGGATAATCGAACCAGTGCTCTTAGGAATACAAACAAGCCCTGTGCTCTACCAACTGAGCAATGCAGCCCCTTAGTTACTGGGGATTCCTACATGAACATTTCTCTGTTGGGGGCAGGGGGGGGGCCAGTCAGAAGCCATGTGACAGTATACCTTGCAAACCTTGTAACCGGGGATCAAGCCCTGTTTATTGGATATAAAGCACAGACGGTGGCAGGGAATGGAAGGGATTTCAAGAAAAATTCAGCCTTTTTTAATGTTTATCTACTTGAATGAAATAATGAACAAAACGGGAAACTGAAAGAGGAAATAAACAATACTTTGAATGAGTAAGGGTAAAATAGTTGTGACTAGAAACAAGATTCAACCGAGTGACCTCTGGGTTGCAGTAATCTACTTATTAGGATCAGAAGAACTGTCAACAGATTTAGTATACAACAAATAGCCTATAATTTACTTAATGTCTGGAAGATGACATAGCTTAGTGACTCAGAATGATGATAAGTTTCATCCCATAATGCAAAGTACTGCTTAGATACAAAGAACCATTATATAATGGTCACTTCCTCCTGCTAGAAGTATTCTGTGTCATGTTTACAAATTCAGTTTGACAACATTGCTGGGCACTGTGTTTCAGTATCAGCACCTGCGCTATGAGGGATATAGATGGATAATCTGTAATTACTATGTCCCCCCCCCGCATCCTTGTCCTTCCACCACACTCTTTTCCTACTCTTCCTTGTTGACAGGACAACTTTAATAAATACCTATAATAAGCCTGGGTCTATACACATTTTAGTGCAAGTTCACATGAATATGACTTGTTTTGACTCCTCTCTCACAAACAAAATGATTAAGTTTACAAAGTTCGTCCCATTTCTCCTCTTCCTCCTCCTCATCATCACCCTCCAACCTCCCAACACCCCACACCCTGCTCTGCTCCCCCACCTCCCACCCTCTTCAATACCAACAATGTTTTGTTTAATACTTCAAAGATTTTAGGGCATGTTAAAGATCCACTGAGGGTTGACAACTATCACAAAAGAACATTTCTAAAAAATAATTTTTCGAGAAATGAGCAAATTGGAATCATCAATTTAGTATGTAGATATATACCCTGAATATGCTTTCTCTGTTGAAAGAGAAGACCAAACTACTTAGTATATATCCATGCAAACAGAAACAGAACGGTCGCCAAGGGGGAGAGGGGGGTTTGGGAAAGATTAGCAAAAGAAGTCTTGATAGAAAAATGTCTCAAAAAAGAAGGCTTTAAGAAAGACAAAAATATCTTTATGTATATATATCAAACCTCATAATAACAACCATGAAACAATCCCTTCATTAGTTGATGAAATATCTGATCCAGGGTCTGTTGTTGCTCAACCGTACTGAGGCTCCTTAAATATCGAGCACGTAACTCCGTCTGGGTCGTAGGAAAATAAGTCTTGGTCGTACAAGTAGCCATCATCGTACAAATTATGATCCAAACTTTCCAACAAAAAAATTATATACCGTACCGCTTCAAACCAGAGCGTGCCGCAAAACTAAATATCAACCAGACAACAAGACGAAGATGGAAAATGACGGCAGATACCAAAGGTGAATTTCTTCCTCTTTGATCGTGACAGGTGGCCGACGACGTTGCAGGAAATTAAATGAGTTTGCGTATGTAAAAAGATACCACAGTGGCTATGAATTTTAATAGCAAATTTTGGGTCACTTTCATCTCCCAAATGATTTCAGACTTTCAACTGATCCTCTCTAATCAGAGAAATTCTATGTTTGTCTTCCAAATTGCTGTGAAGTGCACGGCAAACTTTTCGAATCAAATCAAAAGTTGACTTTCCTGATGAAATCGTGGGTATACTTCCAACGACCGCTGTTTAAATGTCTCTATCCAAAATTTTATCGGGCAACAACTCCAAACGTCAAGACCTATATGAAGCTCTTTTTTTTTTTAACCTATTGAATGATATTACATAGGCCGGTGCACGGATAGTCGATGTTTACCAGGCCTCCGCATTACAGCCAACTTAGCTGTGCAATGAGCAACCGCTTATGGTATTAACGAAGCCACTTGGCAGGGTTAATCAATACTATGCACATGGCTCTATTTCCATTCTCCTTCGCTTTGCTCGAGACGAATACGGGTCCTTCTGGTCAATATTCCACTCTTGTTTACCGTACGCAGAGGTAAATAATCAAGATGGCAGCGAGGGGGTCGCAAAAACTACAACTGATAGTGATTCCTGGTAAAAGTTCAAGACAAAATTGAAACAGGGAACCAATTAGACGGAAAAAAATTGAATGCCTGGAGCCAGAGAAATGAGAAAACAGACATGGAAACGAAAACCAACGAGAGAGAGAAACGTGTTTCTGGATAAAGCGAGCTTTTCACGTGGAAATTTGACTCGCTTACTCGGACCCTAGTCTGAGGGAGGAGGGAAACAGATTGGTCTGGGGATGAATTAGGAAGACACCAGAGAAGATTAGCACTATGGCCTTACATATGAGGAGGCCAAATTTCCGAGATGCCAACGTGAAAAAAAAGATTCACCGAGAATGCGACGGAAAATGATTGATTGCTCTTCTTTAACGTAGTTACGGGATGAGATTCACTTTCTCGTTTCATTCATTGAGTGATCGACGTGAGAATACTGTCCGCTTGGAATTTCGAAATCTCGATTGCTGGCAATTTGCTTGTACCTACATGAATTCCTCTCCACAGAGCTATGCAAAGCAAGAGATATATTTCATATCTAAAATATGCTTAAAATGAGATCATCATCCACCAAAGAAGCCCGAGATAACTTCGCTGTTGAGTCCTGTTGCTAATTCTGAACACAGACGTGACAGTAACCAAGGTGACAGTAGGTGTCCCAATACTTATACTGAAATGTTCTTTTCCATAGTTTAGCCACACAAAAACGGCACCCCAAGAAAAAAAAAATCTTTTTCAATTATGTCCGCTTCAACTTTAAAAATTTTTGCACAACCTCAACTGGCTCTCTTCCACAATCAGTCTCACTAGATAGGGTAATACTTTCCAAACTGCTATAAGAGAGTTGCTCCTTGCCTTTGCGTATATTATCGGCCCTCCGGGGAATGCTGACTGAAGGCACACACACACAACTCTGGGTCTCTTTTGATGTTGCAGCTAGAGTGATTGCCAAGCACGCCGACAAGGAAAATAACCACTTAACTAGCAGGTTGTCTTTGGTAACCTTTAAAGATCGAGCATTAAATCTGTACAATTTTTACATCCTTACTTCTCTGTCCTTTGCATATAAATTAATCTTCCTGTTTCGCCAACTTTTAATCAGGAATTTCCCATGTAAACATCCACATTAATTGGGTAGGTTCTATCTGCTTCGGAAGGAAGTGCTATAAACCACCGCAAATATTCTTGCCTTACTTTTGTACACAGGGCACTTCCTATTGAAAGAATTTCAAATTTGGGACAAGCGGGAAAACTTTTCAAAATGTATCATTTCTATTAATCAGTCATCAGAGCCATTCCCTCCGCCCCCACCCCCCCCCTCCTACAAAGGAGTAACACCTTTCACCAATGAGACGAGACAAAAATCTAAAAGGCCGTGTCTACATTTATGGATCAGACCCCCCACTCTGTGGTGTTCAGCATCAAATTGTTTAAACTCCCACACATTTACACTCCTAGACTTAACGCTCAGCGATCACCAAACAGGAAGTTGAGGTCTCTTTACTAGAAGAAAAGGTGGGAAACCATAAGATGTGGTGATGTGAAGTGCTGCTAATTAGAAATGCCTATTATTATTGTTTCACATTACTCGCATAACAATGAACAGTGGAAGTTAAGATCACTGCTGATCCCTGCATGGTAAACACCGAGCTGGGTTTACATTTTTTTATTTTTTTTAATCGGCAGTTATTTTTATGATGCGGCGACCACAAATGTGGAAGAAACTTGCAAGGGCTTATTGATTACAACTTACACGTCGGGTGGCTTCCAATTCAACATTTTAACTCAAATGTGGAATCTTTTCAATTTTAGAAAGTCATTACAAACTGAACACAGAGTGGAGGGTCTGATCCTCCCTAGATTCCATAGTCTATCCCGCCAGGGTTCGGATATCAGGGATTGAAACATGTTTACATTGCACATTTAGATTTAGACATGCAGAGCGCAAAAGTTCAACACCCTACTCGTGGTCGAATGTTAAAAGGTGCAAAACTGTAGATGTCGCTCACGGCAACATGACTCTGAAGGTTACCGTCATTTTCTTCTATATAATCTTATAAATATGGTTTTTAATGTTGAAACTTAATCACTCAATCACTGAATTAAAGAAATGGCCACTGATAAATAATAACTTTAGTTACTCTACCTGCTTGAGTCCAATGCCAGTTTTACTTTATCTTTCTTTCTTTCTTTTTTATACATAAAAGTTCCTTACATTATCACCATTTCGGATAGTAAGATTCTGGATTGGATTAAAGCATTAATCTTCACTTATTGTGTGTAGTTATATGGCTGTAAGGCATACTCGTTGTATCCCCACAATCATAATTTCCCTACCTACCCCTCACTACATCCTCTCCTCCCACCCCCACACCCATTATTATACCCCTCTCGCATAATCTGCAACACACACAGACCCCAGAAATGCACTTAAAATGGGTTATATAGAAAATCTCGGCTTACAAATTTTTCAAACTTTTTTGGCATTGGATTACTTTGCTTTCATAGTTTTGCAATTTTGAAAGATGCAAGGACACCGATTCTTGTCTCGGTGACCAGTTTACAACAGTGTAGCTTCGCAATCTCACACCACATCCAATCAACACGTTATATTACAGACAGCTGGTGGTGGGAATACAAATTAGCGTAGTGTCTTTACGCATTGAATATTTAAAAGATGCTAAAAATCAATACAACTTTACACATCTCATTTGAGGATCCAGACTTAATGCATCTCATCATCATCTCAATCCTCTTCCTACTCCCACATATTAAAGTATATTGATCACTAAATGGCTCTGTCTTTACTCTGCATATTATATACGCAGCCTGCCTCTTAATCAAGAACAGTGATGACGCTCGTCAAAACCACAGCCTCTCTCTTTCTCTCTCTCTCTCATTCTCTCTTGAGGTGTGTTTTTGCAAGAACACTGATGCAAGTAAAAAAAAACCACAAACTCTGACCATGCAGTCCTTGCAAGAATCTAAGACAACTGTATAATTGTTCTGTGCTGTCATTTTTTTTTTTTTCCTGGTCAATTCTCAGTGGGAAATGAATGGTTGGTTACGCTGCATACACGGCCATAAGGCCTCATAACACTACACAGGATTTATTTTGAACATAGCAGACGCCTCGTGAAATTAATGCAGTACTATACGCAATGTCGCAACGTTCGTTGGGTGTGGATCAATGGCTTCGAAACTTGCACGATTCGAGAATGACATAATCACCCTCGATTATCAAATGTGCTTCGTGATTTTCCGAATGAGTACGTCTTCGGGAGAAGTGGTGATCAGACATCGAGTGGTTTGGTTAATACGGCAAAAAGTATTTAATATTGAGGGATACATGCTCAGGGGAACATCTGGTAAGCCATATGACGGCAAAAACAATGGTCTGTGAGATGTCATTGATGAGGCAGTATTATGGAGGCATAAATGTCCTAGGGTAGCTTGTTATATGATTTAACCTCTACAGAGGGCAGTATTACAGAATGGGACGATGATTGAAACTACACATCGATACATGGAAACTGAGGAAGTTCATAACACAACAACTCCGGGGGGGGGGGACAAGTTTGTAAGTTCCGGTCCTTGGGGGCTTTTTAAGCAGCACTTAAAGTTGAATCCGATAAAGATCAGTGCTTAGCTCCTATGCTTAAACCCTATCACAATGTAGGTCAGCTACACTATAGCCACATGCCTTTTCAAATCATGTAGGAAATGTTGAAAACATTAAAAAAAAAAATCAAATTCATTTCTCCCTTGTGAATTATAAATAGTAATATATTTATTAAATTTAAAAGAAAGATTGTCTGAGCGACGAATTGCTGAGTATCGAATCATATTCATTTATTGCACACTCCTTTAACTTTCATTAGACGGAAAAAACCATGGAGTGTGTCAAAATCATGTACCATATTGTAAAGCCTGTGAAATGAATTGGCTAATGAAGGATCAATCCATTTAACATTTGCACAGTTGGTTTGCTCAAATTTAAAGGGGATAGTTTGGGAGGGGGGTGGGGGAGAGGGTGTCACTTGCTTTGAGCTAATTAACTAGGAAACATACCAGAGATACATTCAGTCCTTGAACCATTTTTCCAAAAAAGTTAATCCTCGATTCATGTATTTTATAAGAATGTGTATTATTTCTTGGGACCCCCTTTTTTTTTTCCTTTTTTCTTTCTTGTTCCCTGCCCTAGGGAATTTACTAGCAATCATACAGGGACACGTACAAAGAAAAATAATTACCCAAAAAATTCTACAACCTTTCCCCCCATTATATTGTTAACAATATAGGTGAACTGAAAGTGGATTAAATCATAACAATTATCAGACTTTTAAGTACAGGAGAAAAGGTATTGAAGTTCTTCAGCTTTGCAAGAAAGGTTGGAAAGGTAGCGATAACTAGGACCACCTGATCCGAAAACATAACATAAGAGATTCCTTCCACAATCAAATCAAGTTTACTTTACGGATTGTCAGACATTTTGTCCTGGGAAAATTGGTCCCAAAAATGAGGCTAGAAGACAAAAGAGGTTATATTCATCGTTGAATAACAAATCGAAAAGGAACTGAAGTGATGGACAGCTCTGTAGTGCTATGTTTACATATCGATATTTTAAGTATAACCTTTTATCGACAACGACACTTTGGAGGTGTTAATTGGATTTGATATTCAATTTAGTAATTCATGACACATCAAACCAAGTCTGGGTGCATACAGGATTTGAAAGTTTTTTAAGTTTTTTTACTTTAATGCGCAACAGAGACTGCTATGTACGTAACCTTAAGTGGCCTGAATGGACTGTTTACAGATCTTTAACGGTAAATATTTTTCAGAACTTGCATCATGTTTCTTTGACCAGCTGATCCGCTTATCGACCACTGGCTATTAATCGAAATCGATCGATTTTATAGAACAGATTAATGAATCATCACAAGTCACAAGAAGTGGCTTTGTTGTGGGGGTAAACAAAATGTTCAATATCTGTTTGCCGTTATCGGCAATGAGGCTAAATTCTACCGATTCCGATATTGCATATGATGCAACAATATCTGTAATTGTAGATGTCTACCAGTAGACAGTTTTCACTGACTGCCTTTACAAAGATTTTTTGGTTTTAATGAGGGGTCAGCTAACCTATAGAAACAAAATAAGCCCAGCCGAGCCAAGAGGTTTATTGGCTAAATGAACATGCACCCAGTAGCACCCGGATTAATT
Source organism: Apostichopus parvimensis (assembly GCA_000934455.1). Taxonomy (NCBI): domain Eukaryota; kingdom Metazoa; phylum Echinodermata; class Holothuroidea; order Aspidochirotida; family Stichopodidae; genus Apostichopus; species Apostichopus parvimensis. The sequence goes on along the minus strand of KN887632.1, from coordinate 11,737 downwards.
TTCAGAACGTCTAAGAACTACTTTGGCATTGCTTCCACTTTGTACTGTGTGTTAGTTGTCACCATTCATATAAATTTTAAAGAATATATTCCTCTTTCTCTATATAAATATAAACTGTGCATAGCAACTACATTAGATTATAAGAAAGAGCATAATTGCCTAGCAGTATGATTTTCATTTGGTAAAATGATAAGGTCACCTGTATCACCAACCATCTTCATGTCCACCCCCTCCCCCATGTCTCCCTTCCTCTACACCATACAGGCCTACACTCCCTCCCTAATAAACCATAACTATTGTCATAAGCTGAAACATCCAGGTCACAGGATTCAAAGCTCAGCCATTTGACCCGATTGGGTTGACCAACTGACCAGCACCCTTTATCTGTCTCGGTCCAGTTATTACATCATCACCAACCCTCAACTGTATAGATTTCAAAGGTCACTTGGGTTGAGCTTCGTGGACACTTTTGACTTCCACTCTATGAAATAATTAGGTTACAGCTCTCCAATCTGTCTCCAAATATTTATCATATGAATATTTAGCAAATTTAAAATGTGATATTAACAACCGTTAAAATAATAAAAAAAAAAGTTAAAAAAGAAAGAAACAATAAACATGTATAAGAAGAAAGGGGAAAAAAAACCAATATATACATACTGCATTGCTTGTGTTAATATCCGTGCTCCCCTTCAGATATTCCAAGACCTTCTCCAAGTTGCCAGCCCGAGCTGCTCTGAGGAAACTAGCGTTGCCATCAGTCTGTGAGCAAAAAATTATGTCAAAACAAAAAAGAAGATGTTAGAAATTGAATTACCCCAATTGAATGTGGCCAACTCAATGACCTTTAAGCCCTTCATATATTATAAAAAGCAGCCTAATTCATTTCATTTTTAGCTTCTCTACCATCTGACAATTCTAGGTCATGCGTTATGATTCAAAATTGATTGAAGCCAGTTATGTATCAAACATACAGCCGCCCAGACCCAACATGCAGTTAGATGGTGTCAGTGAGCCGTTCCAAACCTGTGGTTAGTTTGGCTGCTCCAGCCTGCTGTGTCACTCAAACATGAAAGCTGTGAACCAGTGATTCTGATCAGGCAGAAAGAACTAATTTTATTTCAGCTTTGAGCAGCTGCTACTATACCACCGTTACTGAAGGATATTAAATATTACACAGGCAACTTAAATACAGGAACTACGGGATATATCGTTGGGAGCTTACCACGATTCAACCGTACTGCCATTTTTTATCATGAAAAGAAAATTTTTGTGCAGAAGATCTGTATGCTCTCGTAATTTAGGAATGGAGAACATAAAGACTTCCCCCCTCTTTCCTACCCCTATAGCCCCTCTCCTGTCCCTACCCTGTCCCTCCCTAGTGATGTAACTGGTTGTCTCTGCATTGACACCAATACATTCATGAAACAATGATAATTCACCAATAAAACATGCTTTCTACTGTTTTCAATTTTTTTTCTCTTTATTTTCTTATATAGTAATTAATGCCTGACCAGACAGTCAGTATATATAGACCTGTTGCTCTCAAGTTCCCTACAATACAAAACAACATCTCTTCAAAGCGTGATTTTCTCATCACTCACTACAGGATGGAAGTTAAAACCCTGGTTGATATATGACTTCAGATCCAACCAGCCAAGATGACTCTGACAGATATGAAGGCCTAGATTTGGGATCAACCTCAAATTGTGAGCAATCTACCAATATTTGTTTACTGAAATATATCACACGTAAATGGAAGAGTTTGACATCTGTTCCGTTGTTACAATAAAGTAGACCACGAATGCCTACTAACATAGTTGTTCTTGTTAGGCAATGCTATGGAGGAAGGTATAACTACAACCGCAGGCTAAGATTGAAGTATTTCGCAGGCTAACAATGTTTGCATTTCTATGACAACGATATATATATATATATAGTACAATATATAACACTGATTGTAGCGTGAGAGCAGGTTTCATCTTTCTCTACGCCGTGAACCTGCATCACTAGAGAGATAGGCCTCTCTTCATTCTGCTATGTTAATGTAATCCACTAGATTTATTATCGTCCTTGGCAGTTCAGCGAGTTATAAACACACCTTACTTTGTGAATCATGCCAATATAAGCACAGGTTATAAAAGCCTCATTGTGCAGGACGTGTGTAACAATATCTCGTATAAAATTCAATACATTGGGGGTAGTTCGGGAGGATACAGAATCATGAGTATATAATACCTGTACCAAAGAAATACAGCTATTCAAGCACGCTCGCCTAGAAGAAGACTGCATTTTATATTAAACTTATCTCACTGAGCCATATATGTCATTTTAAAAGAAAAGATAACGGCATAAATGGAATAAATTATCTGTAGTTTAATGTCCATCAAATCTCACCATAAATGATGAAATAAGGCTGTAAACTTCACAGGTTTTGCAAGAAACAGGTAAGTTTTGGCTAGAATACGAGTAGAACCAGTAACCAAATCATATGTGCTTTACCAATTAAGTAATCGAACCTAAAGCTAATTGCTAGGGATTCCCATAAAACAACTTCTTTGATACCAGGTACCACCACTTAAAAGCCACATCACCTTGTCATACAGTGTTTCCAGGGATCACATCCACCCACATCTCCTCCCCCCATGCTCCCCCCCCCCTCCTTCCATTTCAATTTGATACAATGCGAAATTTTACAGTTTTTGCATAATTGTATATTAATAACAACAAAAGAGTAACCTAATGCTAATGGGAAATAAACAAACACCTTTTAAAGGTCAGCTTGATCTGCCTATGCCACTAAACATGAAACTGGTCATGTAGGTTTGCTGCTTTCTGAATAAATGCTAGAGATATACCAATAAGTTTAACAGGCCTTGTTGACTAACAGAAAACCCATCTGTCCCCTTAATCTTACCAATCCTGTCGCAATACATTTGGCTTCTTCAAAATAATCCTCAACATTCATCGGATTAAAACTTCTTCAAAAGGAAGAAGAATTGGGAAGGTCACAATTTATGTTTTAATAATTACAGCAAGAAGGTAGAGCATATAACTTTAAGC
>KN887631.1:20785-46238 GCA_000934455.1 Apostichopus parvimensis | reverse complement strand
TTGTATACTGTAGGAGCTTTCAGAGCCTACGAAACTGCTATATATAACAAAATTCGAGCACTAAATTCCCCGTTCGTTCTCGTTTCTCTCGAAATGTTTAGCTGCTGCCTCTTTGCAGTCGGGCATGATATTGAGTTCTTGGTCCACCACAAGCATGGAGGATGTAATTTCTGCTTCTCCCAACTGCTTGCACTGGTATCAACTCTACATCGTTAAAGATAGGAAGCTGACGGAGACCATTGTCAGGCGTGCCGAGAAAGCCGGATACAAAGCGTTGGTCCTGACGGTCGACACTCCCATTGTTGGGATAAAATTGGCAGATTTAAGAAATGGATTCAGAGTTGACAGCAGTATCAGGTCTGGGTGGTTTGCTTTGATCATGATTTGTAATTTCAATAGTTATAATTGTGACATTACTGAACTACATACTGTGTGACATCAAAATTGGGATTAACGTTTATGCATGGTTTCAAAATATTATGATTCATGTAATAAATCGTTGCACTGGGAGATCTGACTTAAGGTTTAGATCTGAACCTCATGTTATGATATGTCTAGGTCCAGATTAGTGCAAAGACATTGCTGGTCACTTGTATGCTACAATGGTCTAACTGTAATAAACTGGTTCATTAAAAGGTATTAATTAATGTAAAATGTTACAAGGAATCACCAAACCTATCATGTCTGCTTTCTGTAAAAACCAAATTAAAAATGACGAGAAAGTCATTGAAGATTTCTTTCAGTTCTCGACATCTTCTACGCTAAGCGGACACTTTTGTAAATTCATAGCAGTATAAACCGCATGTAAAGGCAAACTTTGAAATTTCGAAAATTTCGACTTTTCTTTGTTTATTTGAAATGATAACCACCATATTTGCCATGTGAACTGCAAACATACATATACAAACTCAACAAGTGATTTAAGGTTTATCCAGTGGTCTGAGATGACTGAACATATGCATGGTTGGATAAATCAAAACTGTACATGATGTTGAGTAGCTTATAAACAGTACAGACTTTCAAGGCAAATTAACCCCGTAGAGCCATATAATAAGCATAATTCCAGCTTGTGAGAGTTACTACCAGCAACCTTTCTGCAACCTCAGTCCTGTATCATGAGATACTACTGTGTATTTGTTTGAATTGAGTTGAAGGTAATATCAATCTCATATTGGATATTCTTATGGAAATAGATTTAAGCATACATGATCAGCAAGTGTGACCGGGCACTTCCATTATGATGTATTGGATATCTTTCACTATATACACACACTCACATGTGACATACAAATAAATACACTGTTGAATATACAATTGAGCTCTATTTACCAAGATTTCAAACACAAGTACGAGCATTTTGTAAACAACTCAAATCACTGATCTTTCCAATGTATGGACTGTTGGGAACAACCAGAAATTGTTATCCACTCAGTTTGGTTACTTGCAGTGCATGCTTGTGCGTGTGAGAATGTGAATGTGTGTTAACCCTAATTTGACCACGATATCTCAAGAATAGGAATGTTGTACTTGGCGTATGGCTTGCCCGTAATGTGTACACGTTTGGTGTTCTTGATGAGCGGGCCAACATTAGCAGGGGTCAACAGAGCAAAACCCACAAGAAAGTATGTACCTACATCATAGTTCAGCCTTATAATACGCAACAAGTCTTTGATATACATCAGAGGTCAACCGAGTTCAAAATGTGAAAACCTGATACACATTAATTCTGAACCAGGGGAATTTTTATGAAGAGAGTATGTGGTTTTCCCCATTAATGAGGTCCTTAGGGTGCCGATTATTTTTGGTGGGGACCAAAGGTCAGCAGAGGTCATCAAGTACAAATGGTTAATGCCATACATATCTCAACTTGAAATTTGCACTGACATGGGTGGATTGCATTGATGATATGCAACAAATCAGCGAGTTGCCAAAATCAATGCCTACAGCTACAATTAAGAAATTTCGCTAAATTCTGATATTGTTCAGAAACCACCGGGAGGTAATAGTCACTATAGTTTACTTTATGAAAATTTTAATATCGATGGAAGTGTATGCACAACTTAATATGAAGGGATGATGCTAGAATAAAGTTGATTATATTGGAGTCATATAGCCTAAAATGTACTTTTTGTTTTCCATGTTTCAGACTTCCAAATTTGGAGCATGAAAATTCTTCCAACACAGAGGGGGACCTGTATGGACCTATTCAGATTTCTCCGGCAGTAACATGGAAAGATGTAGGTTGGCTGAAAACAATCACAAAACTTCCAATTGTCCTTAAGGGCATTCTCTCAGGTAAAGAACAATAGAGTAGGTAGTTTTCTTCTGTGACACCCCAAAAATGGTGTTAGAATGGTGTTGACTGAAATGGTGTTGGTTGGAATGGTGTTTGATGATATCTTTAAACCATACCCCGTAGGAGTTCAAGTAAATAAGGATAGGTGAGGTGTATGTTTGTGTATGTTTAGATATCCCACAAACATCAAGATGCACTGCCGCTGTTTGGGCAAAGCAGGGGAAATGGAGTCATGTTGCTGATGAAAAAAAAGATTAGAAATTTCTAAAAATTATCATTTAAAGCATTTAAAATGTCTAGTCAGAATGTTTTTCTTTCTTTTAATTTTTCCACTTGTGGGAAAAGCATTCTCATACACTAGCGTTATAACTGCCTGTACTTTGTAGTTCTTGTTCTTTCTAACTTTATGGATCCTTACTCATACGCTAGCATTATAGCTGCCTGTACTTGTAGTATGGATCCATACTCATATGCTAGCAATATAGCTGCCTGTACATTGTAGTATGGATCCATACTCATACGCTAGGGTTATAGCTTCCTGTACCATGTAGTATGGATCCATACTCATATGCTAGCGTTATAGCTTCCTGTACCTTGTAGTATGCATCCATACTCATACGCTAGGGTTATAGCTGCCTGTACCATGTAGTATGCATCCATATTCATACGCTAGGGTTATAGCTGCCTGTACTTGTAGTATAGATTCGTTACTCATACTCATATGCTAGTGTTATAGCTGCCTGTACTTTGTATCATGGAATGGATTTGTACTCATAGGTGGTGTATTTTGGAATCTAGCATAGATACTTGCAAAACGAAGTATTTGTACTCAGGCTTGGAGCCGTGTATTGGTACTCATAAATTATATACCAGCGTGCATACTACTTGTACTCATGCTCATGCTGTTGTACTCGTATCACAAGCCTGCTCCTAACCAGAACTATCTTGGTAAGAGATAATTATCACAGCCCACAAAGTCTCTACTACAACACATCTCAATAGCACTTCCATAAATAGATCGAAGATAGATCGTATCCCCAGTCTTGATTGTCTTTCTCAAACAGGCAGTGATGCTGAGCTTGCCGTTGAAAACGGCGTCGCTGGGATAATTGTTTCCAATCACGGAGGAAGGCAGCTAGATGGCGTACTGGGTACAGTAAGTCTCTTTGCATATTTGAAAACTATTAATTGTGCTTTAATAGATCTACACTGTGGTCTGTTGCATATTGATATGTGTTCTACTGGTTGATTCATTCAGCAGGGGTGTGAGAGGTAGGGGGCGGTGGAGGAGGTGTGGTGTAAATGTACCTGTTACATCCCTCTGCGCACTGGCCTGTGTATCGTTACCTGCAACTTGTGAACACTGTCACGCATAACTCTTGTCAACCATCCACATTGAATACACTGTACCCCATTAGCATAACTTTTGCAAGACAACTTTAAGAATATTCTTGCTGCTGTAACAATGTTTCATTTCAACACATTAAAAGAGGTGAACAGAATCTTTGTTGATTGTTTGTGTGCTTGTTGCATTAGTGTTAATACTGTATGTACTTCATGGAGTCACATGAATGTTGAACTCCTTTGAGAGGTCAGATGAAGTTTCATAATAATTGAAAACAACCATATTGTCTGCTCAATTGTGATAAAAATATTCAACTCACCCAAAACCCCCAAAAATCATAAATTTGTAGTAAAAAATTTAATAATGATGTTCCTCCTACCTAACAGTGTGAAAAATATTGTATTTAAGACATTGTCAGCTCAATTTTGATGAAAATATCAACATTCATATCTTTGTAAATTGTCATAAACAGTTTATTACCAAGGTGCTCTTTCCCACCTAATAATTTAAAAACATTGTGTTTGTTGTTTAGATTGATGCTCTTCCAGAGGTCGTAGAGGCTGTGAAAGGGTCTGATGTTGAAGTTTACTTAGACGGTGGGGTACGGAAGGGAACTGACGTCCTGAAGGCCCTTGCTCTCGGTGCGAGGGCGGTGTTTATCGGTAGGCCGGTACTTTGGGGATTGGCATACAAGGTGCTTTCAAAACTTGTTTTTTTTTTACATTAGCTTCACTGTTGCATTAAGTGTAAATTGAAAAGTACTTCTTTGATAGCATTACATATTCCCCCAATGTTTCCTCTGATCTTGCAAAACCTTTTAAATTGAAACATTTGATAACCATGAATCCATTAAACATTTTGTGGAATGGAAAAAAAGGAACATACAAACATCTGCCATGTCAGTCAATATTTCTATTCACACTATGCTCTGTTTGGAAGCCTCTAATGAGTATGGTGTACCCCCACCCCCACCCCCTTTGGTTATATCCCATTAACCAAAAATTATGTGAAGGAGTAAACATTAATTTTAGAGCCTTGCCAAAAGTTTAGAAATTGGTACCTTAAGAAGTTAAAACTTCTTTATGCTTTTGAATCATGAATCGTTTGTTTTTTTCTCATTTTAGGGTGAGGAAGGAGTGAAGATGGTCCTAGAAATACTCAAAAATGAATTCAGTACTGCCATGGCTCTATCAGGTTAGTTTGTTCAGCAGATGATCTAAGCCCTGCGTGGTGTTAGCAGGTTATATGATGGATATGTGTATTCGGAACTGCCATGGCACTATCCCATTGGTTGGTTCAATAGATAAATTCAGTGTCACCATTGAGCTTTTATCCTTGGTTAGTTTTATTCAGCAGATGATGCTACTTGGTTAATTTGTTCAACAGATGATTGCAGTACTGCCATGCTGTTAGCCGGTTAGTTTTGTTGAGCAGATGAACTCAGTACTACCATTGTCTAATATTAAGTTATTGTGGATCAGCAGATGGATTCAGTACTGCCATGGCCCAATTTGATTAGTTGATTAGTTGGATGAATTCAGTATTACCATAGTGCTACTAATCTAGGTTAGCTTATTCAGCAGATGATTGCATTACTGCCATGGTATTAGCCAGTTATTGTGTAAAGCAGATGATTTCAACTTCAACAAAGTTTCAGGGAATGTTAGTTAGGAAGTAGTCAGGGAATTTGATTCAATAATCAACATTTCTTCACCCAGACACTTTTTCATATCCATATTAATAACTAATAAAAACTGAAAAATTCGAAATCTTCAAATTTTATACTTTTTATTACGGGATAATTGTCTAGTAGCACAGAAAACTTTATCAAGATCCAACTTGCTCTGACGGCATGTAACTCAACTGACCGATGATATTACCGATCGAGTCAGTGGTACTGCGTATATAACTCAGTAAAATGTGTCCATTTTACTCACAGGTTGTACCAATGCACAGGAAATACCGAAATCAGTGATAAGATATTTACCAAACCATGCATCAAAGTTATAAGAAGTTACTTTGTGAGAGAGGGAGAATGATGATCACTATTGGCCCTGTCAAGCATCTACTAAATCTCATTTGATCCTATACGCAAACTCAACAGCTATACCGTAAAATCCTCCTGATCTTTCTCGTTGGAGATGCCGTCCGGCTTCTGAAAATGCTGAAAATGGACCTGATGAAGTTTGAAACCGTCAGCTTGTATTGGGTTGATTTTAGTGTGGGAGGGGCTCCATTTCAATATGGTGATATGTTTAAGTACAGTTGTCAAGTTTGTTTTATTAATATATAGTCCTGAACTGAGGATCCCACATCCCAATCTTTATAAAAAGCCTTAAAGGAGCATTCCAGAGTTAAGAATATTTTAAGAGTGAATATCTTGAAAACCGGAAGAGAACAATTTTTAATTGCACTCAATATATTTTTTTTCATGAACTGTAAAATATCAAGAATAAAATTCTACCTCAAGTCATCGTTTAGTGAGACAGGTGGTTGAATTTCTTGCCAACTAACATAGAATGATTATTATCATATATTAAAAAGATCAATCGATGCATATTGTGTAACGGTAAAATATAAATTGTTGAAACTACTCGCAAGGTTCGATGTACTTCTTCATTAAAACCTTAACCCCATTTCATTAACCCCATGTCATTAGTGCATTTCATTTCTTGAAACCGAAGTTGGCCCATTCATGTACAGGAAAAGGAATATGTTTGATATAAAGTGGTACATTGGTATGGGAATTGTTACATAGTAGCAGAAGAGCTAAAACACAACAGACCAAATAAACAGAACAAAAGAAGACAGACTTGTTTTCTCGAGGGCTTTCTTTAATGTTCTACTTCAATGAGGGGCAACACTTAAAGCAATACTAATAACAGTATATCAATGTGAGAGGAGTGAAGCAGTATGATTCGCCTAGTACAGAGTAATTCGATGAATGTGAATGCTGTCGTTACTCTTAATATTCTCTTATGTAATAAAAAATGAACTTGTTGCACTGATCAGTGACTCCCTGGTTTTTGGTTACTCGGACCTTGACTGGGTGCTTGAGCCTCTGGTGACTGGTAGGATAGCAGACGGGGTTGGCTTGCTTCATGTAGACGCGAGTAATCCCATCCGTATAGGCCGAAATGTTTTGTTTCTTTCAGATTAACGCGATCAAGTCCAGCTGCGAATCTGATTAGGTCAAGAATTGGTGAATTGGCAGGTCCGAAGTACCACAGAGTCTCACGATTTTGATAATCCAGGTAATATGATGAGTAGAAGGTTATAATGCCTGACCTTGCAGATTTAAAAATCAAAGAGAGTCAGAATATGAAATGTGAAGGCCTTTATGAGGATTACAGAGAAAACGTATGTTCCTTCGCGGAACGAATGTGGACAGTGGACCAATATTAATGTAGCCACCAGGATGATAACTAGATATGACCATGATTCCAGATAGAATTAACAAGCGAGCTGGGTACAGTTGCTATTACACGGGTCTTACTCTGGTTGCGTCTCTCTGTCAATTGACTATTCTGAACTCTTCGAACTGCAAACTGGGGTCATTAACATCACGGGTCAAGTTGATACCCTGGGAGATGGTAGTCTTCAAGCAAAGGGCAGCAGGTGTTACTCATTTTTGGTTTCGATGACAATCGTAACCTATGCATTCATGCAGGCGGAGAGTGTGTGTGGGTGTGTATGTATGTGTGTGCTTTTGTTTATCTTTTGTTTTTTGTTGTTTTCACGGTTAAACATTTGTGCGAATGTACAATACTCCAATTGGGGCATGGTATCTTTATGCATTCATATTACATTGTTTTGGAACAATCTGGAACTCTAAGTATTATTTCAACCCAAGAATCACCAGGCTGGCGTGGTGGCCTGAACGGTTGGAAGACAGCACTGCGCGTCGGTGTTTGTTGTCAGGCTGTGTGAATCGCGCCGATCGGATGACAGACACTGCTTTGTTTACAATGGCATCGCCAAGGTGGAATTTTTTTTTGGGCCTAGGATCCCAATTCCATTCCTCCCTTAGTTCGCAAAAGCATCCGGGAGATTACGTTGAGAGTCCGGCCTTCGGGCCAGAAGTGGGCTAGCTGACTTGCAATGGAGGGCTCACGTCGATTCGGACTGGGTTGATGTTCAACGTTCAGTGAAACCATGGCCTCGATGAGGCGTAATCTCTTGTTAATTTTAGCTTTCTGTCTTCAATTTTATAATACAATAATTCAAATTAATTATTGCCTTTTTCATGCATCTTTCTCTCGCTAAGTAATCACAATTTATTTCAGATTAAATTTATGCTCATGTCTGCCTAGGTTCGATTCCCCGCCGAAGCAATATTTTATTTTACTTTGTTTTATTATTAATATTTATTTTTTTGGGTTGTTGTTAATATCTGCATGTCTATGCATGGTGTTTTAAGTTTGTTTCGCTTTGTTTGTTTGTCTGTTGTTGTTGTTTTTTTTTGGGGGGGGGGTTGTTTCTATTTGGTATTTTGTTTCGCGTAAACACAGTAGGTCATTGCAATATTTTGCACAACTTGTCAATAGAAACCCATCGGAACTTAAGACCTGAGTAGTCAATTTGATTTCTGTCTCACTCGTCGCCTTTCACTGGAAATTTTAATGAAAGTATACATAAGGACGAAAACTGTACCTGCAAAAGAAATGCTTCTTTTGTACAGTGTAAGGCCACCGCGACATCTTTTCTGACACGCTTGATCATATTTGTTCTTCGGGAATGTTGTGTCATTACTTAGCCTTTATATTATAACCCGTTAAGTGTGGAAACAGCTATGCTCCTGTTAGAACAACTACACATTTCTTAAATGCTGATTTACTGAGACAGGCGTTTGGGGGACAGTGTGCTACAAACAGGTAAGGTAACGTCATAAACAATGCCACGAGCTCTCCGTGCATTAAAAACAATCGAAATGTGCGGTATTCATGACAGTACACAAGGCAGATAATGCGGATACAGCAGACATAGCCGAGAATAAGCGTGCATGGAGGATTCAATTATGACATACTAGGACTTTCTACTGGTAAACTTTACTCATTGTCGAATAAATCTATCTAATTTCTACCTTATCTAGCTTTTGCTCTGTATTTAACGTATTATGGCCAAAACAAATATGAAATTCACGACAATTCCATGGGACTTGTATATTCATTTCAAAATAGCTCCGTTTCGAATCTAACGCTCCGTTGCTATGGTAACATCGTGGAATTACAGAAGGTACGTCCGGAGTATTTATAGTAAAAGGTAGCAAAGAAAGAAAAAGAACGGATGGCCTATATTGACTTTTTAGGCATACAGTGCATACATTTCTTCATCTCCTCTCCACAGTATATTTTCTCGACGTTTTCATTGAATAATAGCCCTGCCGCTAATGGATAGATGACAGGTAGAAGATGGCCATCGACGGCGCTCTCAAACTTCTCGTGCCACGTCTAGCACCTACAAGTAGTAACCGACATAGTACTGGCGCAATCCCGACCGAACATATTTTAACTCTCCTACAGACTTTTATACACTGATCCCAGAAAGCATTAAGTGCCGTCAAAATGCATCAGTTGCTAATAGGTTCATTTCCATGACGTAACACTGTTCTCGTTGTGCATAAAACTGAAGTCAAAAGTAAGGCATATACTGATAGGCCTAGACTAGGTATACGTTGCAGACTATGCATAGGCTAACTTCACAGACAGACATAGATGCAGACACATAACTTCAGATAATGTAAAATATCACTAACCGTAATCACGTTATGTTTACTGTGTCTTCAAATGTCGTCCTTTTCTTCTCTGCAACCCCGGGCCGTCATTGGATTCGTTCCAACAAATAAATTAAGGCGAAGAACGACGTCAAGATATATCCAACGTCTAGACTATACTGCTTGCAATGGAGAGGGAACTGCCCAGTACAGTACAGTACAGTACGTGTTGATATGAACGCCTGCAAAATGACAACAAATATTTTCCATTGACAAACCACACTGTGTATGACGGTATAGTAAACACTCGTATATAGATCAACGCGCACGCACGGAGGTATTCTGTACGTACAGCATGCAATGCAGACAAATATTTCGGAGCGCGCGCTTCTGATTTTGTGCTGATATTCTTGTGAGCGCTCTTGTATCACTGTTTGCATGAGCGCACGGACAAGATAGACGTAAGACTATCACGCTGTAGCTTCTAAACCTTTACTTACAAGTGTACAGCAGCAGACTGCTGTGTTGGTTGCATGCGGCAGTTTAATTTTGTGTGCACAATATGTCAGCATTGTAAGGTGGCTTAACAGGGACATAGGAAAGAAAAACAGTGTCCTCAAATCTCACAATGTTGACTTTTCATCTCAAAATATTGCCTCTAGTTTTATTCCTTCAAAATTTGGACTTTGAAAGATCCCAAAACAAAAGTCCAAATGTAGAGACAAAAAGTCCAAATGTTCAGATTTGAGCAGACTTGTTTCCTTTCCTATGTCCCTATTAAACCACCGTAGTATTGTAACTATTTTATGATCAGAAAAACTGTAACAATCTAACGGAATTGCTAATGTTAAGAGACTGGCCTTTATCATCCCTGTAAAGTCAGAGCGCGACGGTGTTTATTTCAGTCACGGTTGGCAGCCCTCTTAGGGTTTTAATCAGGAGCTTTCTATTTTATAGCTGTTGTAGGTGTCGTACCAGAAGTAATCCTTCCATTATCTTACACACTAAGTCCGTCACGTTTAGGGTCCGCTAACGTATAGCTAGAAGTTGTCAACTGACATATCATACCCCCACGTTGATATCTGAGGACTTGGCCTGTCAGGGTGCATGCCCATTTCTATATCATGACAGTTAAGACTTTGAGCTAGAAGAGGAGCAAGTTAAGCATACTGAATCGTCTGCTCGCACGGAGAAACATCCAGATTCAAACACAGAATTTCTTAACTGCTTTGTGTCACCTCCAATCCTCCTTTTGTGCACACCATCTCTACTTTGATTTATGCGCTTCCACATCAAGGCATTCAAAACGATCGTGGTGACTGAAAATATGCCAAAACAAGCACTGCGTTAGGTCATTTTACGTCTTGTGTGTGTTGTGTGTGTGTGCGCGCGTGTGTGTGTGCGTTTGTGACGCCCAGCTTGTAAACACAATATATCAAGAAGGAAAGATTAGACCAATTTCATATTGAGTGTGTAGGAGTAACACATTAAGTAAAAGAAGGCTATTGTTTTTGACGGAGGTCAAAGGTCATTTGGTGTCACCAGGGGTCAAGTTGTGAAAACCTTGTAAACACGATATCTCAAGAAGGGAATTTCAGACCAACTTCATGGTTTGTGTATAGAAGTACCACATTGAGTACAAGAAGCCTTTTGTTTATGGTGGAGGTTAAAGGTCATTTGGGCACCCAGGGGTCAAATTGTGAAAACCTTTTAAACACGATATCTCAAGATGGGAAGCATGGGCAGACTTCATATTTCGTGTGTAGAAGTACCACTATGAGTAAAAAAACTATTGTTTTGGTGGAGTTCAAAGGTTATTTGGGGTCACCAGGGGCAAAAAAAAAAACTCGTAAACGGGATATCTCAAGAGAATTATGGGCAGACCTCATATTTGGTGTGTATTAGTACCACATTGTGTAAAGGAAGCCTACTGTTTTTGGGGGAGGGCAAAGGTCATTTGGGGTCATTAGGAGTCAAATTGTGAAACCTTGTAATCACGATATCTCAATACTGGAAGCTTGGCTCTAATGTAGTGTGTAGAAATACCACATTGAGTTAAAGAAGCCTATTGTTTTTGGTGGAGGTCAAAGGTCACTTGGGGTCATCAGAGGTCAAATCGTGAACCCCCTGTAAACATGTACACCCTCACTATACATTACGTCAGATTCATGAAGAATGCTGCTCATGTTACATCATCGAAACCACAATGCATTTTTGCATTCTGGTTTGAAAATATGTTAATACTTGTGATGGCTGCTATATCAATAATATAGCCTATAATGTCTGGCATTACACAGCACACCGTGAAAACGCCAGCTCTTTTATATCAAGCAATATCCGATAACAAGCCCCCACCCCTGCCCCCCCCCCTCCGCTAGTCAAACATTTGTAGTGACGACACTGATGTCGAAATTTGGAATTTATGTCCATGAATATCACATAACAAACTCAAGTGAAAGGGTAAAGGATAACTGTAAGTATAAATTAATTTTGATATGTTGCAGACTATTAGAAAACACTTCTAATACAGTTTGCCAGTATTTCTATACCACTTTTACGTTTTGAGAAAGGTCCTTTTAAGCTTCATGTGAGCCTCGTCAATTAAAGTGGCTGGAATACTTTTAAGAGCACACAGGCCATTACAGGTCAGTTGCTCAGATGCATTTCGAAACTCGATAGGATTAGGCATGAGACTTTGATGGCTTAACGAAAATGTTTACAATCCATTATAAATTTGTCAGTAACAAATAGTGTTGAATGTCATAAAAGGTGTTCTGTTGTTTATATGGAGTTAAAATGAAAAGTTTGATCTTTCATAAAATTTATGTCAATGGACTGCACTTCAGTAACGTCATCGTTAATTTATCCTTAAAGGAGCATTCCATAGATTAAGCATAGTTTAAAGGTGAACCCGGAATAACGATAGATGTAGTATGCAATTCCAATGATTTTTCTCTCTCCCTTTTTCACATCTAATAACCCACGGTTGTTATTTCTATTTGAATTGGGTTATACGTAGGTATTAAAAAAAAACCTTGCTTGAACATTGGACACCCTGCACTCAAATCGCCATCCCCACCTCTCTAAGCCTTCCCTACTGGTAGGTGAAGTTTGAGAGCCAAAAATTTTCAGTCGCAAATTTAGTGCCTCTCAAAATATGTTGTACAAGAAATGAATCACTTATAATTCATTGTAAGTAGCCAACCAAACGGCCAATATCGATCTTGAAAACTTTTCTTTTTCAAATGACTTTTGCCATTCACCCTGACTATCCCAATTCGCTTTATAGTCGATAAGCAGAAAATCACGCCTGAATGAGTTTATTGCAACGTGGTATGGAACAAAAGCACTGTTACTGAACATATACTGTACACGCTGGAGGAAGCATCATACCTAAATGCTCGCTAAGAGCTTCCGTAATTTCTATCTTTTCCTGTTGTGTACACATACACAGTATCGTTTGCACGTTGTAATGCACAGTGTGACTCACACGCTCAGTGTACGTTATTGCGCAATGAATCTAACCACGTGTTATGGTAAATATTTTCCCAGTTGTACACTACAACTACGTTACATGTAATCCAAGGGGTGTTAAATGTTCGTTTTTCACCTTTTCGAGTGTTTTCCTGTTTCTATAACATATCTTTAGTGTTTGAACATCAACATTTAATTGTCTCACTAGATATTCAGGACATAAAACGATATCAAATAAGGTAGGTGTTTTCCTGAAATATACATATTCATAAGGAGGTTGTACCGTGACTTTTAGCAATGAAACATAGTTTTGAGCAATAACAGACAAACTATATATTTCTTGAGCTAGAAAATGTAAATTTTTTATTAAGTTTTGCTGAATACTGCTTAGCTTTACTGACACTTGTAATAAATGCGTACTCAGGGTACAGTGATGCTTAAGCTTAACAACTAATTTCAATAGGTACTGCAAATCTTATATGAACGCCGTCAACCCAATCAGAAAATTGTTATCAGAGGGGATTTTATTATCCTGTCAGCTCCTTCGGGAGTCTGATAAAGAATGATGAAGAGATGCCATGATCACCAACATGATTACATCACTGAGGCATCACAGCGTGACGGCATGATGTCCTCTCTTCTGACTTTCTGGTAACCATCTCGTAAGCTTTTAAAAGGATTACCGCTATGTATACGTTTGAGCATTGACTTGAACGTACCCGACGAGGCAGTTACAATCTAAAAGCTTGGGGTAGCAGCAACCTCCCTAGTTCAAGCAAAAGACCTGTGAATACTTCCTGGCCAGAAATACGAGCATTCTATAGGGTATATGCTGGGTTTGTCCCACAAAACTTAATATACTTATACAGGAGGGGGTCAGGGGAGGGAGCGCAATGTATTTGGTACCCCACGGCCCCAGAGGGTGGGTGTTCATTTGACACTGTCCACACCATATAACAGATATAAGTGGGATTGAGCATGAAACAGAACATATTTGCCATCATAATTCCGCCTTACACGTGACCTATGTTTAGTGGCGTAGCCAAAAGTGTGATCATATTCCCTGGCGCAAGTATTTTCTGTTTGTGGAACTCAATAATTCTCTTGGTGGTTCTGTAAATCCCAATGTACAATGTATTCAGCCATGTTAAAGGAAACAAACCTTGTATGCTTACTGTAGGTTTAATTTATTCTGTTACCCCAGCAACTTGCAAGCTGACCCATTTAAGTCAACTTTGCAGTTTATAAAAAATGAGGATCACCAGCTGCCCTTTGCGTGAAGACTACCATCTCCCAGGGTATCAACTTGACCCGGCCGTGTTGTTAATGACCTCGAAGAGTTCAGAATAGTCAATTGACAGAGAGACGCAACCGTGCAGAGTAAGACCCGTGTAATAGCAACTGTACCCAGCTCGCTTCTTAATTCTATCTGGAATCATGGTCATATCTAGTTATCATCCTGGTGGCTACATTAATATTGGTCCACTGTCCACATTCTCTGTAATCCTCATAAAGGCCTTCACATTTCATATTCTGACTCTCTTTGATTTTTAAATCTGCAAGGTCAGGCATTATAACCTTCTACTCATCATATAACCAGGACTATCAAAACCGTGAGACTCTGTCTTACTTCGGACCTGCCAAATTCACAAATTCTTGACCTCATCAGAGCGTTATTCCCACCTGGACTTGATGGCGTTAATTTGAAGAAACACTTCGGCCTATACGGATGGGATTACTCACGTTTACCTGGAGCAAGCCAACCCCGTCTGCTATCCTACCAGTCACCAGAGGCTCAAGCACCCAGTCAAGGTCCGAGTAACCAATTCCCTTACCAATGTACCATGTTATACAATTCTTTATATCAAACATATTCCTTTTCCTGTACATGAATGGGCTAACTTGTGTTTCAAGAAATGAAATGCACTATTAACATGGTGCGTTTGTTTACAAGCTGTATATGTAACACAGTGCATATGTTAACAAACTTTCATATTTATGTATTAATAACACAGCTGCCTATGTCTGTAGACCATTACAAGCAAAACACCGAAATGGGGTTAAGGTTTTAATGAAGAAGTACATCGAACCTTGCGAGTAGTTTCAACAATTTATATTTTACCGTTACACAATATGCATCGATTCATCTTTTTTAATATATGATAATAATCATTCTATGTTAGTTGGTAAGAAATTCATCCACCTGACTCACTAAACGATGGCTTGAGGTAGAATTTTATTCTTGATATTTTACAGTTCATGAAAAAAAAATTATTGAGTGCAAGTAAAAATTGTTCTCTTTCGATTTTCAAGATATTCACTCTTAAAATATTCTAAACTCTGGAATGCTCCTTTAAGGCTTTTTATAAAGATTAGAATGTGGGATCCTCAGTTCAGGACTAAATATTAATGTTAATCCATTCTTTTAACTTTACATAAACAAGAGAGCACCATTGAGTGACATTCAACAACCATTTTCCCTCAACAAATTTACATGTCTTTTGAGGCCGCGAAAGTCCTATGTTTTCCCATATTGTGTTTTGTGTTGCATCTGAGGAACTGACCTAAATGTCTGTGTATTAGCCTTTATAGTCCAGTCACTTTAGTTGATGACCACCACTTGTCTAAAGGGTCATTTCTCAAAATGAAAAGTGTTATATAAATCCAACTGAGGGTTTCAAACTTCATCAGGTCCATTTTCAGCAAGTAGGAGCCAGAAGGCATCTCCAACGAGAAGATCAGGAGAATTTGACGGTGTGTAGCTGTTGAGGTTGCGTAAAGGATCAAATTAGATTTAGTAGATGCTTGACGGGGCCCATAATGATCATCATTCTCCCTCTCTCACAAAGTAACTTCTTATAACTTTGATGCATGGTTTGGTAAATATCTTATCACTGATTTCGGTATTTCCTGTGCATTGGTACAACCTGTGAGTAAAATAGAAACATTTTACTGGGTTATATACGCAGTACCACTGACTCGATCGGCAATGTCATCGGTGAGTTGAGTTACATGCCGTCAGAGCAGCATTTCAGGTTGGATCTTGATCAAGATTTCTGTGCTACTAGACAATAATATCCCGTAATAAAAAGTATAAAATTTGAAGATTTCGAATTTTGCAGTTTTTTATACTTCTTAATATGGATTTAAAAAATTGTCTGGGTGAAGAAATGTTGATTAGTGAATCAAATTCCCCTGACTACTTCCTAACTAACATTCCCTGAAACTTTGTTGAAGTTGAATTCATCTGCTTTGCAAACTAACTGGCTAATACCATAGCAGTAATGCTATCATCTGCTGAATAAGCTAACCTAGGTTAGTAGAACTATGGTGATACTGAATTCGTCCAACTAATCAAATTGGGCCATGGCAGTACTGAATTCATCTGCTGATCCACAATAACTTAATATTAGACAATGGTAGTACTGAGTTCATCTGCTCAACAAAACTAACCGGCTAACAGCATGGCAGTATTGCAATCATCTGTTGAACAAATTAACCAAGTAGCATCATCTGCTGAATAAAACTAACCAAGGATAATAGCTCAATGGAGACACTGAATTTATCTATTGAACCAACCAATGGGATAGTGCCATGGCAGTTCCGAAAACACATATCCATCCTATAACCTGCTAACACCATGCAGGGCTTAGATCATCTGCTGAACAAAACTAACCTGATAGAGCCATGGCAGTACTGAATTCATTTTTGAGTATTTCTAGGACCATCTCCACTCCTTCCTCACCCTAAAACGAGAAGAAAAACAAACAATTCACAATTCAAAAATATAAAGAAGTTTCAACTTCTTAATGTACCAATTTCTAAATTTTTGGCAAAGCTGTCTAAAATTAATGTTCACTCCTTCACATAATTTCGGTTTACTGGGTATAACCAAGGGGGGGGGGGGGTGGTACACCATACTCATTAGAGGCTTCCAAACAGAGCATAGTGCGTATAGAAATATTGACTGACATGGCAGATGCTTGTATGTTCTTTTTATTTTATATTTTTCTACAAAAAGCCAAATGTTTAATGGATTCATGGTTCACAAATTTTTCAATTTAAAAGGTTTGCAAGATCAGAGGAACATTAGGGGAATATGTAATGCTATCAAAGGATTACTTTTCAACTTAAACTTAACCCAACAATGAAGCTAATGTAAAAGAACAAAAACAAGCTTTGAACGCACCTTGTATGCCAATCCCCAAAGTACCGGCCTACCGATAAACACCGCCCTCGCTCCGAGAGCCAGAGCCTTCAGGACGTCAGTTCCCTTCCGTACCCCACCGTCTAAGTAAACTTCAACATCAGACCCTTTCACAGCCTCTACGACCTCTGGAAGAGCATCAATCTAAACAACAACAAAAAACACAATATTTTTAAATTATTAGCACCTTGGTAAAAAATTGTTTATGAAAATTTACTAAGATATGAATGTTCTATGAGTGAGTTGATATTTTCATCAAAATTGAGCTGCCAATGTCTAAATACAATATTTTTCACACCATTAGGTAGGAGGAACATCACAATTAAATGTTTTACTACAAATTTATGAATTTTATTTTGGTGAGTTGATATTTTCATCACGATTGAGCTGAAAATAAGGTTGTTTTCAATCCCTGAAAGAGGTTTATGTCTAGCTCAAAAACGAGTGGGAAATGGTCACTGATTTAGTCATTCTCCTAGGATTTGTATCGAACGAGTGTTAGTTGCGAGGTGGTTTGAGGTTATGGCGTAGTCAAGTAGTTCAGTATTATTGTTTATTGGGTTTATACTTGTTTTGGTATTTTGGTTTAATTATTGTTAAGTTGTGTTTATCACATATTTCTAAGAGGGATATGCCTTTTTCAGATATTTTGGTGCTAAAATAATGTGGTGGGCATTTAGATCTCCTAGTAGTATTGTATTTTTATTAGAACATTGTTTTATTATAGCGGTGGATATGGGCTCATTTGGGGGACTATAATAGCTAATAAGGTGGAGAGGTTTATTGTCTCTTTCGAGTACAATTCCAATTTTTTGATTGCTTGTTTGGATTGGGTTTGGGAGAAGAGTGGCTTTGATATTGTTTTTAACAGCAATAAGTACTCCTCCCCATCAACAAAGATTCTATTCACCTCTTTTAATATGTTGAAATGAAACATTGTTACAGCAGCAAGAATATTCTTAAAGCTGTCTTGCAAACGTAATGCTAATGGGGTACAGTGTATGTTCAATGTGGATGGTTGACGAGTTATGAGTGACAGTGTTCACAAGTTGCAGATACACAGGCCAGTACGCAGAGGGGTGTGACATGTACATACACACCACACCCCCCCCCCTCCCTCCCACACCCCTGCTAAATAATTTAACTAGTAGAATACATATCAATATGCAACAGACCACAGTGTAGATCTATTAAAGCCCAATTGATAGTTTTCCAATATGCAAAGAGACTTACTGTACCCAGTACGCCATCTAGCTGCCTTCCTCCGTGATTGGAAACAATTATCCCAGCGACGCCATTTTCAACAGCAAGCTCAGCATCAGTGCCTGTAAGAGAAAGACAATCAAGACTGGGGATAGGATCTATCTTCGATCTATTTATGGGAGTGTTGATGTTTGAGACGTGTTGTGGGAGGGACTTTGTGGGCTGTGATAATTATCTCTTAATTACCAAGATAATTCTGGTTAGGAGCAGGCTTGTGGTACGAGTACAACAGCATGAGTGATAAGTACAAGCAGTATGCATGCTGGTATATAATTTATGAGTAACAGTACAAGGCTCCAAGCCTGAGTACAAATACTTCATTTTGCAAGTATCTATGCTAGATTCCAAAATATACCATCTATGAGTACAAATCCATTCCATACTACAAAGTACAGGCAGCTATAACACTAGCATATGAGTATGGATCCATACTAATAGGTACAGGCAGCTATAACGCTAGTGTATGAGAATAAGTATGGATCCATACTACAAGTACAGGCAGCTATAACCCTAGCGTATGAGTATGGATGCATACTACATGTTACAGGAAGCTATAACGCTAGCATATGAGTATGGATCCATACTACAAGGTACAGGCAACTATAATGCTAGGGTATGAGTACGGATCCATACTACAAGGTACAGGCAACTATAATGTTAGGGTATGAGTATGGATCCATACTACATGGTACAGGAAGCTATAACGCTAGCATATGAGTATGGATCCATATTACAAGATACAGGCAGCAGCATATAAGTACGGATCGATACTACATGGTACAGGCAGCTATAACGCTAGCATATGAGTATGGATTCATACTAATAGGTACAGGCAGCTGTAACGCTAGTGTATGAGAATAAGTATGGATCCATACTACAAGGTACAGGCAGCTATAACGCTAGCGTATGAGTACGGATCCATACTACAAGGTACAGGCAACTATAATGCTAGCGTATGAGTTTGGATCCATACTACATGGTACAGCAAGCTATAATGCTAGTGTATGAGTTTGGATCCATACTACATGGTACAGGCAGCTATAACCCTAGCGTATGAGTATGGATCCATACTACAAGGTACAGGCAACTATAATGCTAGCATATGAGTTTGGATCCATACTGCATCATACAGGAAGCTATAACGCTAGCATATGAGTTTGGATCCATACTACATGGTACAGGCAGCTATAACCCCAGCGTATGAGTATGGATCCATACTACAAGGTACAGGCAGCTATAATGCTAGCGGACGTATGAGTTTGGATCCATACTAATAGGTACAGGCAGCTATAACGCTAGCATATGAGTAAGGATCCATACTTATAGCTACAGGCAGCTATAACACTAGCATATGAGTACGGATCCTTACTTATAGCTACAGGCAGCTATAACGCTAGTGTATGAGAATGCTTTTTGGAAAAATTAAAAGAAAGAAAACATTCTGACTAGACATTTTAAATGATTTAAATGATCATTTTCAGAAATTTCTAACCTTTTTTTTCATCAGCAACATGACTCCATTTCCCCTGCTTTGCCCAAACACTGCGCAGTGCATCTTGGTGTTTGTGAGAAATCTAAACATACACAAACATACACCTCACCTATCCTTATTTACTTGAACTCCTATGGGGTATGGTTTAGAGATATCACCAAACACCATTCCAACTAACACCACTTCAGTCAACACCATTCTAACACCATGTTTTGGGGGTCACAGAAGGAAACTACCTACTCTATTGTTCTTTACCTGAGAGAATGCCCTTAAGGACAATTGGAAGCTTTGTGATTGTTTTCAGCCAACCTACATCTTTCCATGTTACTGCCGGCGAAATCTGAATAGGTCCATACAGGTCCCCCTCTGTGTTGGAAGAATTTTCATGTTCCAAATTTGGAAGTCTGAAACATGGAAAACAAAAAGTGCATTTTAGGCTATATGACTCCAATATAATCAACATTATTCTAGCATGCATCCCTTCAAGTTGTGCATACACTTCCATCTATATTAAAATTTTCATAAAGTGAACTACAGTGGCTTTTCCCTCCCGGTGGTTTCTGAACAATATCAGAAAAGCTGAATTTCTTAATTGCAGCAGCTGTAAGGCATTGATTTTGGCAACTCGCTGATTTGTTGCATATCATCAATGCAATCCACCCATGTCAGTGCAAATTTCAAGTTGAGATATGTATGGCATTAACCATTTGTACTTAATGACCTCTGCTGACCTTTGGTCCCCACCAAAAATAATAGACACCCTAAGGACCTCATGCATGGGGAAAGCCACATACTCTCTTCATAACAATATTTCCCTTGTTCAGATGTAATGTGTATCAGGTTTTAACATTTTGACCTCGGTTGACCTCTGATGTCTATCAAAGACTTGTTGTGTACTGTAAGGCTGAACTATGATGTAGGTACATATTTTCTTGTGGGTTTTGCTCTGTTGATTCCTGCTAATGTTGGCCTGCTCATCAAGAACACCAACGTGTAGGCTACACATTACGGGCAAGCCATACGCCAAGTACAACATTCCTATTCTTGAGATATCGTGGTCAAAAAGTAGGGTTAACACAAATTCACATTCTCACACGCACAAGCATGCACTGCAAGTAACCAAGCTGAGTGGATAACAATTTGTGGTTGTTCCCAACAGTCCAGACATTGGAAAGATTAATGATTTGAGTTGTTTACAAAATGCTCATACTTGCGTTTGAAATCTTGGTTAACAGAGCTCAATTGTTTATTCAACCGAGTATTTATTTGTATGTCACATGTGAGTGTGAATATAGAGTGAAAGGTATCCAATACATCATAATGGAAGTGCCCGGTCACACTTGCTGATCATGTATGCTTAAATCTATTTCCATAAGAATATCCAATATGAGATTGATATTACCTTGAATTCAATTCAAACAAATACAAAGTAATATCTCATAATACTGAGGTTGCAGAAAATTTGCTGGTAGTAACTCTCACAAGCTGGAATTATGCTTATTTTATGGCTCTACGTGGTTGATTTGCCTTGAAAGGCTGTACTGTTTATAAGCTACTCAACATCATGTACAGTTTTGATTTGTCCAACCATGCATATGTTTAGTCATCTCAGACCACTGAATAAACCTTTAATCACTTTTTGAGTTTGTCTATATGTTTGCAGTTCACATGGCAAATCTGGTTATTATCATTTCAAATAAACAAAAGAAAAGTCAAAATTTTTCAAAATATCCCAGTTTGCCTTTACATACGGTTAATACTGCTATGAATTTACAAAAGTGTCCGCTTAGCGTAGAAGATGTCGAGAACTGAATGACATCTTCGATGACTTTCTCGGCTTTTCTAATTTGGTTTTAAAAAAAAAAGCAGAAGGCAGACATGATAGGTTTGGTGATTTCTTGTAACATTTTGAATTAATTAATACATTTTAATGAACTAGTTTATATATAGTTAGATCATTGTAGCATACAAGTGACCAGCAATATTTTTGCACTAATGTGGGACCTAGACATATCATAACATGAAATTCATCTAAACCTTAACTCAGATCCCCAGTGAAACGATTTATTACATGAATCATAATATTTTGAAACCATGCATAAACGTTAATCCCAATTTTGATGTCACACAGTATCATGTGGTTCAGTAATGTCACAATTATAACTATTGAAATTACAAATCATGATCAAAGTAAACCACCCAGACCTGATACTGCTGTCAACTCTGAATCCATTTCTTAAATCTGCCAATCGTATCCCAACAACGGGAGTATCCACCGTCACGACCAACGCTTTGTATCCGGCTTTCTCGGCACGCCTGACAATGGTCTCCGTCAGCCTTCTATCTTTCACGATGTAGAGTTGATACCAGTGCAAACAGTTGGGAGAAGCAGAAATTACATCCTCCATGCTTGTGGTGGACCAAGAACTCAATATCATGCCCGACTGCAAAGAGGCAGCAGCTAAACATTTTGAGAGAAACAAGAACAAACGGGGAATTTAATGCTTGAGTTTTGTTATATAGCGGTCTCGTAGGCTCTGAAAAAATCCCTTAAAGATACTATCGTTCGTGTGTACAAAAAAAATCTAAACATCTTTGCACTTGTATACTAGCAATTTGCCCATTTTACATAGCATCTTGCGATGCGATTCCCGATAAATTATTCCCTGACAGTAATTTACTTTGTAAGTAGAACTATATTTGGAAAAAGAGCAAATAATGTTTTGGCTTGAATGGGGACTTAAATCCGTGACCTCAGGGGTTTGTAACCATGAGGTCACTGATTCAAATCCCACTCTAGCCCAAAAAAATTCCTTGCTCTCTTTTTCGTTCTTTTTACTTTGTGCAAGTGAGAAGTTTCTGATGAACAAATGTACTTTTTCAGAGTTAAATCAATATGATACTGGGAAAGATGCAGGTATAGCAACCAAAGCAAACAGAAACTAATCATGTTCTGTTAAACAGCAGGCTGGCTCTCTGCTGATCTGATGTGCAGTTTTTCTCATTGCCAAATAAACCAGCAACTAACTGTGCACTCCTTAACAACGTGTAGTGTCTAGTTCATAATTGACTACTGCATGGATTAACAAACTATTTGAGGCAGCTCAGTATAATAGATTAATTAAACGACTGGCATATAGCCTATACTCATTCAGGTCACTTTTATATATTTTCCGTAACATACAACTATCCCGAGGTCACCTATGTCATATGAGATATACCCAAACCACCAAGTAGGAGAGATATTCTCACTCACGCGTATTGAATGTGTCTTCTTATTTGGTCTCACCCTGTACTGAAGCAGGATCCCGACACTCTGACAGAAGGGGTACTTAGGTACAGTAGGTGGCCTTTGGGCCAGATCGGGCCCACAAAAGACTTCAATCCAGCTTGCCGAATAAAATATCAGACACACAATCTTGCACTCGTCAGGTATGCACACCCCTTATGCAGGGTTTTCGTTAGTAGCCGGGACCCGGGTCAAATGACATGCCTACTGCACGTACATGACCCGGCTACTTTGCGACGCTCAGTAAAAAAAAAAAAAAAAAATTACGAAAAAAATCGAGAGGAATAAATACCCACAACCAGGTCAGGTGTCATAGCTACCTCTCTAGGCTCCATGACCCGAGTGTTAATAAAAAAATTGAGGAGAAAAAAAGAAAAATAGGATAGAAGAAAGGGGTGATTGGGAGGGGGCAATATCATTGACCAAACAGCTGTATATTGCACCATTTTGCATCTAGAGACTTTTTAAATTGCAATTTTCTGGCAATTTAGACCCCTCCCCCATGTCCGCGTACAGACAGTCCCGCCTACTTTTCAACTTGACCCACCTACTACATTTCTTAACAAAAACCCGACTTATGACCTTAGGCTCAAGGACCCTACCTTGCCCCTTTGCAACAACCAATCTTTCTTGGGTGGCTCTCATATGAAATTAAAATGAGAAACAAAAGTCCTATCAGGTATCACTCACCTTTAGCAGTAGCTATTTCACCCTCTGGATGAGCAAGTGCATGCATCGCTGTTGGAGCGATTGCCACAGGGAATGATAATTTCCTACCCAGAATTGTGGTAGACAAATGTCTCTCCGACACATCTTTCAATAACTGTGGACACAGTCTTATCCTAAAAGAAAAGATGGTATAAATTGGGCAATTGAACCAGCACTGTGTCTAGGTTGTATCGTAAATATTAGGCGCACCATTTAACTGGACGATTTTTGATAGTCTGCATTGAAGCAGCATTTCCTCCTGCACTACAGTCCATCCATCCATATATATAACTGTGGTCAAGTTGGTGCACAGCCTCATTATGGTCTTCCTGGACTTTAAAGCCAGTGACAACCTCCCAGTGGTAACTTGCCAAACAAGAACCAGAAAACCAGAAAGGAAAGGGGGTGATTCCTTGCCAGATTTTGTATGAGCTGTCATTTAATGATATAGTGTGCATATAAGGTACGAGTATCCACATAAGGGCCAACGAACTGCATTAGTCCTTATGTGGCGATATGAATTAGTATCCACATAGGCCTATAAGGACCACAAACTGGGTTAGTCCTTATGTGGCGATATGAGAGTATCCACATAATGACCAAAGAACTGCGTTAGTCCTTATGTGGCGATATGAGAGTATCCACATAATGACCAACGAACCGCGTTATTCCTTATGTGGCGATATCCACAAAATAACCAACGAACTGCGTTAGTCCTTATGTGGTGATATGAGAGTATCCACATAAGGACCAAGTGGGTCGTTGGTCATTATGTGGATACTCTCATATCACCACATAAGGGCTAATGCCGTTCGTTGGTCCTTATGTGGCGACATGCGAGATCCCCACATAAGGACTTGTGAATATTGTCGGTATTGGCGTCATTATGTGGCAGTGTTAGGATCACATGATAAGTAAAATGTTCTTGGTCATTATGCGGAGGTGCTGTTACTAGTATTAGTGCCACGTAAGGACTTAAATTGTTCTTGGTCATTATGTGGCGATAACTTTGTGTTAAAACAAAGTTCACATAATGACTTAGGTTTACATAATATTTTAATGCATTTTTGTCGGTTTTGGCGTTCCATATTATTTAGGCCTAAGTTTGAAAACATGATATCTCTAGGCCTAGCTAGTCCTGTTTTAGAAATATTGAATTATATGCCATTGCCAGGGGTTTGCCTTAAGCCTTATTTTGTTTAAACAGTTGGTATACATCCGGTCACTGATTCTAAATTAGTACCGTTTTTTGCAAGGGCTGTGTAGTCGCTACTAGGCTGTCATTCTTAATCTTAATCTTTCTTAGTAAGGCCTAGGCCTAGGGAAAACATTGTTTAGTTCTGCCGTTTTCTCTACCTTTGAAATGATTCAACGTTTTCTTGCAGAGTCTGCTCTGAATTTGCTCCTGTGGCATAGTAATCATAAACTGACTTCCCTAACATCCGTTTAGAATACTTTTCCAGGTCATCAAGGCACACAATGGAGTTCATGGCTGGAACTGTCTCTGAGATTTTAAACGTTAGATGTACGCCAACCGTAGACGTGGACTGGTGTAACAACGTAACAAATAGTAAATCAATTTAGCTGGATGCTACAGACCTTTCAGTCAGTGATCATGGATATGGACCTTGGACTATGTGACCGTAGTCGCGATGTCAGTACAATG
>KN887631.1:8488-19820 GCA_000934455.1 Apostichopus parvimensis | reverse complement strand
ACGGCGATCATTCATGCCTGACGCCCCCTCTAGTGGAAAATCCTGGATACGCCCCTGCATGGTTTTTAGTTTGGGCGGACAACACAGCTGGGAGTATAGTCATAGGTACCTACACTGTCGTGACACTAGGCATGTAGAGGGGAATTTGCCAAGGGGGGGGGGGCGAAATTGCAGGCAACTATCAGAGCCGTAGATACGGCATTGCAACTATCTAAGCGTAGCGCCCCCAGCTAGCCCGAAGCGTACAAGAAAAGTTTGGCTGAAAATGCCTCCCAGATCGCTGGAAATGGCACTTCCCAGGCCTTGTAAGTTGCATCTAAGCATTTTTTCTTTTGAAATTACTAGCGATATCATAAAAACATACAAAACAAATATGCTCAAGGGGGGAGCGGCTGCCCCCTTCGCCCCCCCCCCCGCCCTTGGCTACGCGCCAGCTGCCTCTGAAACTGCAAATGTACAGCGATTATATGAAACTTAAAGGCATTGAAGACTCGTCCCAAACAGCGTACCGCCATCTTTAAAAAGTTAACTTTCCGTTGCTTGCAAGTGAAGAAACAAGGTCAGATTAACGGCATTAGACGTTCCTTTTGCGCGAGTCTTCACACCCTTTAAATTAAGTTTCAACGTCCAATCATGTAGGTATCGGTCACTTGGTCAGTATAATTCCAATATTGTAGCGCGCACGCGCACTACAATACATATCGTGTAATCCGTATGAGATCCGCGATAAGCAAGTGATCGATAAAGTAAGGCACAAAAATGAAAAGACCGTATAGCACTTCACCTATTTATACCGCGCTGACCAATACGGCATACCCGACGACCAGCTGATCGCGTACTTGTTGCGTCGCTGGGTGCGCACGGGCGGTGAAACACCCGGAGCAGCATAGTACTCTGACTTGTGAGGTCGAGGTCGACTTCTGCAACTTGAGAAAACAACAGTTGAAGGTGATGCTTGTGCTCTGCCGTGGATTGATGGCTACCATTATGTGATCGATGTATACAAGTGTATATACAGAATGGCAAACATGCGTAACCTCGTCCATGAACCGTTGCAAAGTCTAAACGCATCCGTTTAAATTCAAAGAGACCGAACGGGCTTGTTGTTGCTCCAGAGTTTTCTCGTTAATTTCTGTAAGAGAGCATTTCTTCAAGGAAGTTACGTACCAAATATTAGTATATAACTGGGTACGTAGGGTAGATCTGACAAGTAAGGACCAATGAAGGTTCCATCTAACTCTACAAATTAGTTCGGTGTATCGGCGCAATTTTTATACGACTTGTTATGTCACTATCATCGATTTCTCTTCTCTATTTTTTTTTTTTTTTTTATAGAATTCGTGATATAAAAAGGTAGACGGATTATGGGATATATGCGACAAAAATTTAATTTAATTTGGATAGCCCATAGCTAATGCTATAATGCCAAGGATATAATTTGAAACAGACTATTCAAATTATCATAACAATTACATTGTTTACATGTATTCTGATAATCTTGCCTATTCCAAACAATGTCAAGTGTTGATCTCAACCTTTTGGGATGATCGAGCGCATTTTTGGGAGACCATTGTAGATTATTACATTTTCAGGTACATATTGTAACTTGTTCGTACCGTCAGAGCCACCGTAGTACAGTTATCATTTCACCGTGAATGTTAGTCAGGGTTTTCACTGTCATTGTACTAACAAATTCTCATTTCCACATACATAAAATTGGTAGGTCTATTACGTGATACTTTGTAACAGTTGGTTCAACATTGGCTAATTTTGGCGAACCCATAGAAATTGAAGTAGGAAGAATGACGCCATGCGATAGAAGCAGCATAGGAATTTTAGTACTTTACTAGTGTCGTCTGCTTAGCTGCTGTATCGGTTTTCACTGGACCCTGGATATAGTTAACCTAGGTCCCTAAACCGGCTTCGTATAACTGTCCTTTCGGATGCGATATGACTAAATCCTAATGACAACAATTATCACTACCTCGTTTTACTTAAAACTGTATCCCTAACGATAGATCCACATGCCAGAATAACATGAGATGACGGTTTTGATGTCCTGGGCTAACAATTCAATACTAGGAAAATCTTAGCATAACTTAGGCATATTTATGTAGCCCTTGGTCTAAGTTAGGTTAGTAAGTAAGGTATGTAACTTCTGGACGGTAACTTTATGGACTATTTGCCTAAATTTTCTCAACTATGATTTTAAAGACTAATGATATTCACTAACCGCATGTTTGGACAAAGCTTTGTAGGCAAAACGACACGCTCAAGCCACTACTCTTGCTAACATCTCATTCTTTGATGACTGTGACTGAATGTAGACATACATCAAACATTTTGGACTCTCACTTCATACTGGTGGGATATGTTATTCTGCATAAACTACTCTCCACTGTGCAATATTAAACTTTAACTGAGAACTGCATGCACAGACTAATATTGAAGTATTACACAAAAGTAGTTGTGTGTACGAAAGAAGGGGAGGGCAGGGGGGGGGGGTGAGGGTTGCCTTTTCACGGCATTTCCAGAGACAACTATATGACACTATATCTGAGTGGAGCTCTAAAATAATGCAAGCAAAAAAATGTTTGCTATGTGCCTCTCAGATACCGGAAACTTAAAGTTGCATAAAACACTCCACTTGCTCGAGTGATTAGAGGCGAAAAAAATGTTTTCAAAGTTAGTACATACTACTCTGGTTGCCATAACATGACTCTGTTGTGAAAAGCACACATAAGCGAAAAAACGGGTAAAATCAAATTCAATTTCAAGGTCGAATGCACAATGTATGTATGAAGACGTACAATTGATCTGAGTATTTGCCGTACAGAGTTTCTTTATAGAGTATAAAGGATAGAGTTCCTTTCTCTATAAAGGAAATCGAAATATACGGCTCTGTTTCCGTACAACGCAAAGCGCCATACTATTTTCAAGGTTTCAATGCTTAAACATATGGCGGTACACTGTGTCAGCGTTCTTCCCAGTTCAAGTTCTATGGTGTATACAAAACATCGTTTTGTTGCAGACTGTCTTCTCCTCAAATTTTGGTGCTGGTGCTCTTGGACCTTGTCAGTAAGTTACTGACCAAGGTGACCTAAACCTTAACAACTCCACTGCTTGCAGAAGCACTACAGAGCTACAAATCAGCCTAAGTGGATTCTGAGCTGGTAAAACGTAAACAAATATACATGTAAAATGATGTAGATCTACAGTAGCCTACCGACGAACCTAACCTTGACTAATATTCGGCCTAACAACATACTACATAGTTAGTAGTACACTACGCTACAAACAGTGCTTAGGCCTACCAGTACCAGGCAGTAGTCTAAGTAACTTAAACGGCACAGTTGCAGGGCGACCAATGTTAAAAGTGAACGTCTTATCACCATACAGTCAATGCGAAAGAAAATACGTCGTGCAAGATGGAGAACTGTTTGACTATATTTTGGACTAATTGCTGAGAGATTTGAGCTTGAGAGACTCATCAAGCCATAGATGAAATATGTGTGTCTGAAGGGATAGTACTGTATATTGACACAAGCTAACCTTTCATAATTCTTTGTTTCTCGACTGTATTCCTCAACGGACGTTGCACTACCCTCAACAAAATGGTGGCGAGACCCTGTCCCATAGCATAGGCTATGTAGTTGTTGCTCCCTGGGTTGTCGTGTAGGTTGGAACAAGTGTGGCAACTGCCTGTACGACTGTGTACATAGGTCTTTTGGTGTGACAACTCTGTGAGGTGAAACAGTGTATAAACTGGTAATTATTGCAGGTTGTCAGAGTAGCTGCGTTCCAGGATTATGTAATGGCTGTGCTATAAAACTACTGGTAATTTGGTGGTATTAGTTTTATATGCTGTACTGTATCCATACCAAGTAAATATAGACCGTAGGAATTAGCAAATAATGTGACGCACAACAAAAGTCCATTACAGTAGAAGAACACTGCTGTTCGCTCTCGCTAACGTACTAGAACTGTGCTGTGAAGCTACTGGGTGAATATCGCTGAGCAGACGACAACAATAGAAGATAGAGGCTATGGCTTCTCTATAATGAGTACAAGAACCCTATTGTTTTTTTTTTGGTGAAGGGCATAGGTCATTTGTGGTTCATCAGAAGTTACACTCTGGAAATTTTAAACATGACATCATAAGATGGGCAGTTACATCAGATGTCATATTGGCATATGACTTTCCTATAATGAGTGCAAGAGCCCAGTAATACATTGTGAAGGTCAAAGGTCATTTGAGGTCAGCAAGGGGGAAAGTGTTAAAACCTGAAAGTGCTGTGGCTGGATAAATTTGTTTTCAAGTTGAGACTTCTAATTTGCTTCAAGTCAAATGTTGTTTAAGGCTAGCAGAACTCAATCCCTGAAAACCTTTCTTCTTAGTTAGGGATGTTGTTAGTAACCAGCGTTAGGTTTCAGCATGGCATTTTGTGCAAGGACACATGTATAGAAAAGTGAATAATTGGTCAGACCTTTATTGATATTGTTGTTACAAACCTGAGAATGATTTGTATTCTTAAGAACCTAGTTGGTAATTCCTGAAAGTTTACACCATGTCAGGGTATTATTTCATTGCTCTCACCATCTTGGTATACATTCATGTTCTCACCATACTAAATTGGTACAGGTTTAAGATGCTGCTTAAGATGTCATTTGTCAAGTTGAGTCAGAAATTACCGCACAACATCTTAAAACTGCTCTGAATTCTCAATATTAATGACCTCAGAGATTTACCTTGACACAGTACACTCGACCTTATTGCATTACAGTTGCCCTTGTTAGTGCTTGTTATTTCAACAAGCACATTTAGTGGCAAATATTGTCCAAAAATTTGCCCAAATATGATGCTGGTTGAAGGTCATTTAAAGTCTACAGGTGTCAGGTGTCAAAGTCTGAAAAGCTTTCAACTCATCCATATCTTTGATAAATGTCTCTTCTGTGTCGAGATTTGTTTTACCTTTTTTCCTCCTACTGTAGCAAATGGCAAGCTAAACTGGCATTGTCCAGTAAATAGCCTGAATTTTGAGGCCTTAATAATGTTCTTTAAAGCTAATCAATTCATATATACAATCTGAATGAATTTTTAAAAGGATGATGATGATGAATGGGTGTAACTGAATGAGAAAAATGGTTAGACTTACTTTCTATCATTTCTGTAGCCATTTTAGTGCTTGTTCTATTTCCATTTCAGCTGAATTGGAACTCCTGGTCATATTCCATCTTCATTGTCATTGGGTGGGGGATATGGATTACCAGAGGAACACAGCTCCCGATGAAGGGGTCCACGACTCATGCTACGAGATCTCGGAACATTCAAATAAAATAACCAACGGTTTACATAGCCTATGGCAAAACAGGCAACTCTGCGACGTTGTTTTGAAAGTCCAGGGACACACCATCAATGCTCATCGGGCGGTCCTCTCCAGTGGCAGTCCCTATTTCTTTGCTATGTTCGTAGGAAATCTCTGCGAAACTCAACAGGAAGAGGTGGAACTGAAATCTGTTGAGAAAGATGCGCTTGAGGCTCTGGTCAAGTACATTTACACGGGAAGGATTCATATATCACACCGTAACGTTCAAGCTCTCCTCGCTGCCGCTAATTTAATTCAAATGAAAGATGTGAAACAACTCTGCTGTGACTTTTTGGAGCAACACCTTGACACGACCAATTGCCTTGGGATAACGCATTTTGCTGAGACGCATGCCTGTGATCAGTGGGCTGTCACGGCAAGGAAATTCTGTGCCCAACATTTTGAGGCCCTGAAATTTGCCGACGAATTCCTCCAACTGGAAAGCGACAACCTGAAATCTCTGCTTCTGCAGGAAGACCTAGCCGTGCCCTGCGAAGAATCTGTGCTCGGAACGCTTCTCGTTTGGGTCGAATTTGATCAAAGACAGAGGACGGAGCACCTAGAGGAACTTCTAAGGTGTATTAAATTACCTCTGATGACATTATCGTCTTTACAGAAACAGTTAGAGTCAAACAAATACCTTCAAAGCAACGGTGCATGCTTAGAACAGTTATGTAAAGCAATTCACTACCATCTGAATCCCGAGGAGAGGATTCAGTGGCGAGTCAGTTCTCCGTATATGTTTGTACCAAGGGAGCCTCCAAAAAGGATGTGTGCTGTCGGTGGGAAGAATGGTCTGTTTGCAACTTTAAAAAGGTACAGTAGTGTAGTGTCGTCTGCTGGTAGCAGAGCCCATAATGTTCAGTTGTTTTCTTTTGTTTTTGTTTTGTTAAGTATGATGCTGTTGATCTTAAAGACTGAGATTCAGTCATTGCCGGTTCTTCTCCCTGCATTTGAAGGTGGTTCTTCACCTCATTCACAATAAAATAGATAGTAACCTGTAACTGTAAAGTCTAAATTGGTACGTGAACTGTTTCATAATAAATACTGTCATAACAGTAGATCGTTATACGTGTGGAAATAAGTTTTTTTGACTGGTTGTCTTTGTTGTCCCGTCAAACAAGTACTTGCTTAAATTTCTTTTGTAGCGATCTCTTGCTATCCTGCTTCATTTTCTTATCCCTCTTTCCCCAGTCCCCCATCCTCCTCACCCCCATCCCCCACTGAAGAACAGAAAGGACTTTCTCACCAGTTTGATAATAACTGAAAATCTGTTTGTATCGTTCACCATCTACATCACAAGCCAAAGATCACAGATTGTGGTCAACATTTGAAGTTTAAAATCTAAGGAACAAAACTGAAGGCAAATTAAATGAATTATTCATGAGTTCAAGGCTGTAGGAATGTGACTGTACCTTAGAATTCAAATTCTTTTCTATTAAAGAGACTGGGTTAACTTGATGTTAACAATAGATTAGTTTATTCAAAAGAAGGACTGTAAACATGCATAATTATAAAGCCTTATTTTTTTTCACGAATAAATTAACGTTCCCTGATATGCTTCGTTTTCCTCTTCCTCTTTTGTTTTGTTTTTTTCCTTCAGTTTTGAAATATGTAGTTCAGAGCACACTGAATGGAAAGAGGCGACACCACTGAACTGTCGACGGCAAGAATGTGCGGCAGCGGTCATCAATAAGTGTCTCTACATCATCGGCGGCATCAAATGCTACACCAGAAATGGCACCACTTTCCGCCGGCACGATAACAGCGTCGAGAAATGGACTTCGAAATCCAAGTCATGGATTTCGGTGGCCAAGATGAGCAAATGCAGAAGTAACCACGGAGTAGCCGTGCTGAATGGAAACATCTATGCAATGGGTGGTTATGACGGACAGTTTTATCTAAAGAGTGTTGAAATGTATTCACCGTCTAAAGACGTGTGGACTCCAGTGGCATCCATGACAAAGAGTAGAAGTATCTTTAGCGCTGCGTCGCTGGATGGGAAGATCTTTGCTCTGGGGGGCTACGGACCTAATTACCTTAGCAGGTAATGTCATGAATTGTTCAAAATGGTTGGAAGAAAACAACACTGAATCAAATACTTTTAACATCCAAACATGAGTGTAGATGTAACATCCTTCCTACTTGCTCCAGTTATGATTTATTTCTGAAATTTGGAACCTGTGGTTGCTAGATATGTATGTAATGTATGCGCGTGTATGAACATGTGTGTGTGTGTATTCAAATGTGTGTTTTACAATGCATACTTTTTCTTTTTAGTGTTTTTACCTATTTTTAGTTTTGCACAATTTTGACACTTTTCAGCCATATCCTACATATTTTTATATCAATATTTATTTTACTGTTTAGAATTCTTAATATGTTTTGCATATCTTAACATATTTTTTATAAATTCCTTACTCATATTTATTAAAGAGCAGGAGGAACGTCATGATTTTCGATGTGTAACGTTTTTATTCATTGGCTGAATAAATAAATTACATGAAATGAATGATTGCATTTGTATGCACGTGACAGTTCTCAGCTTGTTCTTAGCTTCACATGAAACAACAACTATGTTGCTAGTAAAATTTTGATTATGCAACTATGGATATGTTTCTAATGCTACTATGGACACATGTCCTGATACCAACAATACATGACATATCTCCCTTGATCAGAAATGCTTATCCCACAGACGCATGCTCAAGTAGACGATAAAGTTTGAATTTCAGGATGACTAGAACGGTTTAATGTCTAACTTTTAAGCATTTGGTCTTACTGAATCTTCTCGTTTTTGGTTCCTCACATTTTCTATGGACCATATGTTTTTGTTTTACAGTGTGGAGAAATACATCCCAGAGAAAAATTTATGGCAATTAGTTTCTGCTATGACTCACCCAAGAATAAACTTTGGAGCAGCTGTAGTGGACAACTTTATTTACGTTGTAGGAGGACATGATGGAGCTACTCACCTCAAGAGTGTAGAGAAGTATGACCCTCACCAGGATAAGTGGTACCCAGTGACACCCATGACACAAGCAAGAACAGGTACGTCAGGACCACAGGACCCCTCTTAGGGCTCCCATTATGAAAGCTAGTCGTGTTCATTCCGGTAGATTTTGATGATTTTCTCAGTATTAATATAATAATAATAATAATAATGAAAAAGTTCTTAATATAGCGCCAAATACCAAAAGGCCTCTCGGCGCTTTACAAAACCTAAAAAAAATTAAACAGTATGAAAAATACGAACACAAAAATCTTAACACACGAGAAGACTATAAAAACAGGCCAAAACCTATAAAAAAAAAAACAAAACAAAACAAAGGATAAGCACATAAAATAGAGTTATACAAAAGTAAAAGTCTAGATAAAAACACGATTATATAACTATACTATATAAACTATATATATTATTCACGTAAGGCCAAGAATTGTGCCGATCATTAGCTTGTTTCTGATTGTCCTTTGTCTGTGATCCGTCATAAACATAAATAAGCATCTGAGTGACGTACATTTACAGTGGCATGCAGAAAATAACTCACTAGTAAATACAATGTTCATTTGGTGAAAATAAAGAAGAGTCTCAGTTTTGATTGCAATCTTAATTTCATTAATACTCAGTAAAAGTGCCTTTTAAAATACTGGAGGAGTTACACAGCAGTGTACCTCATATGGTGCAATGAACTTTGGACATTTGTAACAGCGTTGTAAAGATTTTGGTCGACTCCTTGTGTGTAAGTTTGTAGTTAGGAAATGATTCTGTCCGTCACTTTCAAGCTGTTTCTTCAGTCACCGTTTCTCGTTGAATTATTATCTCTTCGTAGGTCTCGGCGTAGCCGTCCTGGATGGGTGCATCTATGCAGCGGGCGGCCACTCTGGGTCGGTTTATCTCAACGAAGTGGAATGCTACAACCCAGTTTACAACTCGTGGACCTTCGCGACCAGCATGAACAACTGCAGGTGTAACTTTGCATTTACATCTTTGTAACGATTTTACAAGAATTAATATGTTTTTATAATTTAAACAGACAGAATGCCCACTGTCTGTTTGTGCTTTATAGAATATGACTTCAGATATCAGTTGAAGAGATTCTGTAGAGCTAATATGGAACTGTAAACAAGTAATATAACACCTCATTGTTCTTGCCATGGCAACCGACAACTGGCAGCTTGGGTGAACGCCATTGCTAGTAGTTGCCACAAGACACATAGCCCATGGTGTGAGAAAGTTTGTAAACGAAGGGTCTAGGCTTGGAGTATCAAAGAAAACTCTGCTAGAAGTTGACACAAGACACTGAGCTATATTATGATGAAGTGCCTTTCACAACCCACAGAGTGTTGGAAGCGTTTAGTGGAAGCAAACACAATGTTAGCCGAAAGCAAAGATATGTATTTTCATCGACTGTGGCTCGATTAAGTTAACTTAGTCTTTGTATTCAACTTGAAAACGGATTCCTTTTATACAGATAGATGTTTAAAATATCAATACACAAAAACACACCATGACTATATATTCATATAAATGTGATGATATTCTTTATCCCAGCATTGAATTTGGACATGCCCTTGATGAGCAGATATTTAATATCCTTTATGCACAAAAGGTCATATTTTACTATGCCTTCTGATTAAATTGATTGGAGGTCTCTCTGTCTGAGTTACAACATTATTTGTGCGTCAATATTTCATCCATGTCATAATCCTGTTAAAAATGTACAGTAGTTCACTATTTACCTTGCTTGTCGAAAATTTCATACATCATAATCCAGGAAATGTGTCGCTATTTGACTCTTGTCTTTGTCTAAGCTTCTTTGAGATTAATATTGCAGATGTGTTCCGGGGTGACAGGTTCTTTAGCATAGGAATCACTCCCCTATCTCAAAAACAAGAGGAATTTTTTAATTAACCTTTAAATAACAAGATGTGAGTAAAAAATAAGAAAGAAAAGGATCTAAGCTGGTGGTACCTTTGAATTATAACAACTTTGCAATATAATAGAGTAAGCTGCTTCTATGTTGGTTGAATCTACTTTTGAAAAGAAAAGACTAATACTTTTATCAGATAGGGATGAGAAACATACAGTACTTCACCTCCAACAAGTTTTCACTCTATATCTACACCATGGACGACATGCATCCTTTCCTATGATGTTAGGAAGCTTTTGTGGTTTTGGGTTTTTTTGTTTTTGTTTTTTGTTGTTGTTGAAGTCTTACTTCTTCGTTTGCACCAATTCAAACTGAATCAGAACACTTATAGTCTTCCCAAGTATCTTGCCATCTTTCATTCAATATTTGTTTGATAATACCACAACACTTTTCTTCAACTTAAACCAGTTTTGCCTTTTGGATGTATGTGTAGGTTATTATGTATATGTAATATAGCATAGTAAAATGCTAATGCAATGTGGTCAGATTGTTGCACAGATGCAATGGTGTGTAGTAGTTTTTCCACATAGAACCTTAGTATTTCAATATTTTTTAAGATATCAGAAATTCATAAATGTGAAAAATTGCTCTTGGATGTATGAGCACTAAATGTATTCCATCGTATATACCTAATAAATTAATAAAGATCAACACACCAGAAAAATTCCAGGAAGTTTAAAACTGATATGAAAATTGTTCCTGCTTTTCTGAAGAAATGTGCTTGTTATTACAAATGTTATCTTCACTGATTTAATTTCATATAAGCCACTCCTGATGCGAAGTCTAGAAGGGATCAACTCACTGATAGAAAAGTATCTGAAATAACCGTAAGAGAAAGTGACTATTTGCGTGGAGTTAAGAAAATATTTACCTGTTGAAATCTCTTGCCTAAAATTTACTTTTCTTTATTAGGAACTTGAAAGGTGTTGTCACATGGCCCTCCTTAAAATTTTCACAACAATGATTTCATCTGGCTCTGCTACCCCCTCCCCTTCCTGTGCTACTTTTCTCAGTCTCAAACCTCTGGGGGGGGGG
>KN887630.1:0-16625 GCA_000934455.1 Apostichopus parvimensis | reverse complement strand
ATCACACCCCCCCCAAAAAACATGATAAGTGCTTATTTCGTCACTGACTTGCAATATGTGAAATATTAAAGGCATAGCAATAAGAGTAATCTTTTTGGGATTTTTTAAAATATTTGATTTGCCAGTTTGGTCCAGAAAATGCCTTACTAAGAGTTGAAAATGTAAACATGTTCTTTATTAATGCATTTATCTCTGGATATGTTAACATTTTGGATGGCACCTAAACGTTTCCATACATAAGTAATTATTACACCAGTTCTATAGATAAAATGTACACAATGATCCAACATCCCATAAGAAATGAGACCAAGATGTACAGATGTACTTCATATCATCATCATCCTCACACGTAGTAGTAATATATCGCAGGTGTTACCTGTCAACAGTTTCATGACTCAATTAAATATCCGCACGAGAATGAACGTATACATGATGACGTCATCGTTGGTTTACTTGAACAGTGCAATTCTAGTATATATCATTAAACCGTGTAAGCAGCTTCCTCCTGATTGTAGGAATAATCCATATATAGCTTCCAGGGGCGCGACGATGACGTCATCGTTGGTTTGCTTGCACAGTGCGTACCTAGGTATATACAATTCTAGTATCTACCATTAAACCATGTAAGCAGCTTCCTGATTGTTGGAATAATCCATCCAGGGGCGCAATCACCATACTTCTTATGGCGTGGGAGGGGAAAGAGGATGGGGGGGGGGGGGGGGGAGCTAAGGTGGTATTCCTTCCAGGGTGTGGGTCTAGGGGAAGGGGGTGGGGTGCTTTCTTCCATTTGAGAAACTGGTAAAATGGCAGGTGCTAAGATGCACAATTGTGTTATACATTTGCAATTTTGAAACAATGTAGAAAACTGTTTGAGTGTTTTGGTTGAGAAGTATTCTAGATGGCCCTTGATAGTGTAAATATCAATCTTCTTCAGGAAAAATGTCCAAAAATCAAGAGGGTGGGTAGGGGACAAATTTTTGTCAGTATGTTAGCTTTTGTGACTTGTAAGTTAAACATTAGAACTACTTGTTGTGCACATATTGGGTAAATTGAGGAGAGGGGGGGGGGGGGTTGAGTATGTGAAGTGATCTACCAAACCATATATACTCACCCCTATTCTCTTCCCTATGTATTTGCTAATAACAATCTTTAGTGTGTGGAATTCATCACAATGTAAAGGTAGCTGTTTGTGTTGTTCCTTTTTTTCAACCAAATTAAACACTATTTGAAAAGTATGCAAAATTGACAACAATTCAACAAAATCTACGGAAACACCGCTGCTTTAAGCTGAATGTGATGGAATAGTCGTCATCGATTCTCTATCAATGAAAGATGAAGCGGGTATCGTCTGAAGTTTCATGTCTCCGAGCAGAACTGTCATGTCCGAGGAGGAGAGGATGAGGCAGGCAGGCATATATCGATGATAAATGCATCTTCAACTAACTCATCAAATTTTTGCCTTAAATTACAACAATAATTTATCATGCAACTGTATGCTATTAGTATCAGTCGGTGTGTCAAAACATTTCCAAATATCGACTCAATCACTCTTTGAGATGAAGAACTGAGAAATTCAAGACGACAATTTTCTATATATAGTTAGAAGTACAAAGAATGTTTATTCTGTATGAAAGAGTTTGTAATATACATAAAACACCACCTGATATGGAAGCATATGATGCAATGGAAAATATATATAGATATGCGTGTTTTTTTGTGTGTATTTTAGAATAGTACGAAATAGAGAAAGTGTCCAAAGAAGGGTATATATAAGTACATAGAAGCATAAATATTCCGAGCACATGTACAGTTAATAAATTAGATATACATGAATACATACATCCTTAAAAAGACTATCGTAATCTATATTCTAATTAAAGTCATTAAACTTAAAAATCATTAAATGTTTCAATCTACCGTGTAAAAAAGCTAATGACTTTTTTTTGTATTGTTCTGAAATAACCACTGGTTTTCCAATTGCAACATTGTGTTAAAAATTTGATAAAAACAATTAGTTGGAGTGCCTAAATTAAATGTAAACCCTTGAGACAACACAACAAACCTATTGTGTTGAAAATAAAATAAGAAAAAAATTAGCTGAAATTTTAATTGGAGTGTCTAAATTAAATGTAAACCCTTGAGACAACACAACAAACCTATATTGATGTCAACTGAATGTCAATGGAAAGAAAAGTAAGGGACACCATTTTTTCTCCTCAGTATTTGGGTACAAAGACTGCTGGTACATAAGTCTAAGTTGGACAGAAAGATACTTATATAAATTGCACAAAATCCATAGATATGGCAAAAAAATATCAAGTTACAGCCCCCCAGCCCCTCCCCCCCTACAAATAAAATGGATTATGCATCAAATTGCTCCAGGATACAAACACAGTTTCAGGAATCATTAAAGGTACTGGCATGTTCAAGAAGAATATCTTTTGGATGGCACTACAATACCACCGTATGACCTGGCCACATATACCTGTCAATGAACAGGTGACTAATGATGGAGAAAGTTTGATAGACCTTAAAAGAATGCGGCTACAAGCAGATACCTCTGCAAAGAATTACGTGAAAAGTCTCACACCATTGATCATGCCAACAAAGAAACCAGGTGTTTTAGTTCATTGTAAGGTTGCATGGTTTTACAAAACGGTCGACAAAGTAATATACTTTTGTAAAACACTGAAGTAATATTTGCAATGATTTTAAATGAATTTACAAAAATTGGCAGAAAGTTCATTAGCAGGACGAATTATGAAAACATAAGGGGAAAAACAAAAAACAAATTTGGTAACACAGGTTGCACATTCAATTTCAGCATTCTAATTTTAGAACAGTGCTATTACATGTATCCATCAACACACTGAAGCAGCAATATGGTCATTACACATAGCATATTGTTAACCTGTACATAATGCAAATTACTTCATAAAGTATTTCCTGACCAGATATTCAAAGCTTTGATGAGAAACCTACACCAACACCAGTCATCTCCATGGTATCAAGAGAAACCAACACCAGTCGTCTCCATGGTATCATTAGTAGCCCACAACACCACTAGCCATCTCCATTGTATCAAGGGTAGCCACAACACCACTATCCATCTCAATGCTATCATGAGTAGCCAACAACACCACGTCATCTCCATGGTATCAAGAGAAACCAACACCTGTCATCTCCATGGTATCATGAGTAGCCACAACACCACTAGCTATCTCAATGCTATCATGACAAACCAACAACACCACTAGCCATGCTATCATGAATAGCCAACAACACCACCAGTCATCTCCATGGTATCAAGAGAAACCAACACCAACACCAGTCATCTCCATGGTATCAAGAGTAGCCCACAACACCACCAGTCATCTCCATGGTATCAAGAGAAACCAACACCAACACCAGTCATCTCCATGGTATCGTCGGTAGCCATCAATCCTACCAGCAGTTTTATTATATAAATATAAGACCATCAACTGCTGGTTTCAATGCTATGATACAAAGGGTAAAAGGCCAGGTAATTTTCCTAATTCAACATTTCAAAAACCTTTTGTAAATTTTTTTTTTTTAAAAAGAAGGTATTTTTGAAAGCAGAAATAGTAGTGTGAGAAGTAATTATTACTAATAAATGAAACTGCTTTACGGAAGTGACACTTTAACTAGGAGTCTTTCCCAATGGACTGAAACTTTTTTTTTCACTCCACTATTAAAATAAATGACAATTTTCTTTGATGAAATAATACACAAGGGGTAAAAAAAAATAGTGCAATGCATTTGGCTCATGAAAAGAAACAACATTGATTAGAAAAGAAAAACAAGGTCCAACCAAACAAGATGAAAGGGAAGGGACTGAAAAAAAAGAAAGAAATCAATAGGAAATATTCTCAACAAGGTGAGTTTGGGATTAAAATTTTGCACTTTTCAAGGTAAATTCACCACGAGTGATTGATTAGTTGACTCTATAGGGACAAGACCTTGTTACACACTAAGACACTTCTCAAACATAATTAGTTTGTTACAAGCGCTTGAATCGCTCCAGTGCCATTTGGTCGTGAGACAATTTCTTTGACTTTTTGTCAAATTTGTTGGTACTAAAAAAGTTGCAACATTAGTTTCTCCATGTGTACTTCCCCAATATATTTTATATAGACATTGAATCTAAATTTTTCAGTGAGGAAAAGTCCTTTAATGCTGGTGGTAGAATACCTGTTGATGTTTGAACATGAGTGACCATTATCTCAATTGCTAGCATATTTTGGGCCAAAGACTGATGAATATTTAAAGGACGATTGTAGGCAACATATTGCACACCTATAAGAACAGGTTGAAGATCCAGAAAGGGGTACTGAGGGACCGGGCCCTCCAGATTGAAACTTTTTGGGAAACAAAAAATGGAGCTACAACATAAGATTTTAAAACAAGGTACATCTTGGGAAACTTCATTGTCATATGAGCTTTCTTCTTGCTGGTTTTTCCTATGCATTGATACTTTGGTAGTAATGTTGCTGTCTTACTTTACTAGTCAGGCCCAGGTCCCCTCCTTCCGAAAAATCTCAGACGAGCTTCGGAAGAATATATTCATCAGCGCAGGTTACACATCAACATTACATTTGATGAAAATAAGTCATTTATAAAGGTTAAGAGAGTCTGCTATCTAAACAGTTATGTGGTGACAATTTGTTTTATGAATCACATCGATCCAACCTGCAGCTTGGTTTTTGAGGACAAACCATATCACAGTTTATTCCCTTTTTGCTGGACAAATGTACCGAGAAATATTCCGTGATATCATACATACAAAAAAAAATGCTTTTGTTTTCTTTAAAAAATATGATTGTATAATCTTTGGACGATAATGCATCTCTGTAATGAGTTGTTATTTTATGTTGGTAAGGTACAATCAAGTGACTTCATCAAGTTTTACAATGATTTTTCATAATCGTGGAGACGTCGATATCTCATCAATGGAACAAGGTTGGAGGAGTTCAATAGACCATGTGTTTCTTTTTGCTTTTTGTTTCCTTTGGCAACTTTCTTTTAATTTCCTACTACAATTTGTTATCGTTTTTACAAAATCCGAGGCTCATCAATCAAAGTGGCTGAATTATCTAGCCTA
This sequence comes from Apostichopus parvimensis, assembly GCA_000934455.1. Classification (NCBI taxonomy): domain Eukaryota; kingdom Metazoa; phylum Echinodermata; class Holothuroidea; order Aspidochirotida; family Stichopodidae; genus Apostichopus; species Apostichopus parvimensis. The sequence continues at coordinate 11,503 of KN887630.1, read as the reverse complement.
GCAGAAAGACCAACAAAGTCAGCTCTAGAAAAACAAAAACACTGCAAATATAAAATATGTTTCTGGCCTCAATAACTTGTTTATATAAACAAGTTACAAAATTGTCGATGATGACTGGTGTGGTTCATAACCTCTTTAGGTCCTCTGTTGATTATATGAATGTAAAATATTTCTTATCACAGTGTTTCCTCTCCTCAGCTTTCCATTAACTGGAACTATATAGAAGGTATGACATATCAAAATTTCAAAACTAATATGTTTTTGTTGTTGTCCAAAAGTCATCCCTTAAAATTTGCTGACACAAAAATAACAATTTCATAACAGTCTTTGTGATGAGAACACTAACCACTGAAAGGAAATTTCAAACTCACAAGTATAATTACTATGGTGACAATTTTAAAACATTTAACCAAGTATGAAAAGGTAGGAATGTTGTTAAAACCATATAAAGTTGATACTGAGTGAGTTGCAAGCCATGTATATCCAATTAGGAGTAGGGAAAGGAAGAAGGATTGCAACATGCAATCAATCAATTGATGCTATACAGTAATCACTCTAAATACAATATAGCATACAAATATTTAACTGGCACAAACAATAGTTAGCAAAATTTTAAAAAAAAGGAAAAAAGAAAAGAAAAAGAAGTTTGTTGTGGTGTAGGTGCTACAATGATGATGAATTTTATGCATATCATTCAACAGGCACTACATGTCAGGACAAATGGTTCACTTCCATTTGTAAGACATAGAAAACTTAACAAAATTTCTCCTTGAATTGGTTGCCATGGAGATGATGAATATGCATATCATGTAATGGCACTATTCATCTGAGAAAATGGTTTAACTTCTATTTATAGAAAATAAAAATTCAAAAAATTCCTCTTTGAACTGGTTGCCATGGTGATAATGAATATGCATATCATGTAATAGCACTATCCATCTGAGCAAATGGTTTCACTTCTATTAATAGGAAATACAAAATTAAAAACTTCCTTCATGAAATAGTTGCCATGATAATGATGATAATGAATATCATTCAATGAGCACATCCCCTCTGAGCAAATGTATTTACCTCTATTAATAGATTAAAAAGGTTTAACAATTCCTTCTCAAACCAGGTGCCATGATGATTATGATTATCATTTAACAGGCACTACACCTCTACACAAATCGTTTACTTTCCATCATTTGTATTTTTTTTTGTCACAACTGAATTCAAACGTCACCAGTATTGACCTTAACATTTCTAAAAAATGGGAAAACTCGTTCAAACTTCAGCATATGTAATACTGTCACCATGGAAAGCAGTTTTCCATTCACTGAGACATTGACTGCCTAACTACAAATACTCTACTATAATTTATCACTTGTACTGTTAGAAAGTGTTTCACATAAAACTAAATAGGTCACTTCCACCGTTATGAGTGTATGACATATAACAATTGACCTACGACTACTAATTACATTATTACCGTATAGAGCTACGTAGCACGTTCTTTCATAGAAAGTTATTTACTTTGTAGGCAAATAAGGCTGATCAGAAGGATATGTTACATTTATGTATATATACATATATATATATCGATAGAAAGAAACAGTGTACATTATATTTTACAGAGTAAAAAAATGTAGAACTTACGTAGATAGTTAATGCATCTTGCGCAGAAAGCAAGTTTAAAACATGGTAAATTTCCATTTACAACTTAAAAACTTGTCGGCCCTTCCAACATTTCTTAAAAATATATGACTCAAAACGTTTATAGAAAATGGACTAGTTAGCAGAAGAGCTTATTTATACTGGGCAGGCAGTTCAAATCAAGACTTTTTTTTTTCTTCTTTTGTGATGATCATTTCTTCAACAACCAGAAGAATTTTTTTCTTTTATTGTTGTTTTTTGGTTGTTTTTTTCGGTTCTTTACGGCATTATTGCATGGTTGATCGATTCATCGTTGGTATGTAGGTCTTTTTCTCTTTTTCTCTTGTGCTTGTATGTATGTATGTATTTTAGATCCTCCTGCAAGCAGGAACTCGCAAAGAAGCCATCAATGGCTTATCAAAGCCGCAAGCTGACCGAAGTCAGTCTCTTAGATTCATATTTAACGTTCATGATTATAAATTGTCAAATGTCAACAACTCTGTAACTGGACGACATACATTATCTTGGAGTGACTCGAACTCGGGACCTTATGATTTGAAGGCACCGGCGTTAACCACTGAGCTATCTCTCCACAAATAGTCAATGCTAATTATAGACACTATCTTGCTTACTGCCCCCTTAAAGGGGGTGTTCAAATTTCCATTGTTTTAGGTTAACACTGTCATCAAGCCTATGTTTATCCAACCATGATCTTGTTGCATGATCTTATGCTGATGGATCATCCACTACTGTCCTTTATAATTTAAGCCCCGTAGCTTATATTCAAATCAGGTTTGGGTAGACACAACTGTGGTTGGTCTATAGCTAGGTTTATAATTCGTTGTAGTTTGTTTTGAATGCATGGTAACAGACCGATCTTTGGTTGTGTCATACTACATGGAACAGACTAACAATATCATTTGTGATCCTGTAATGGTTTAGGAAATATCATTGTTTTATTCTTCCAGCTGTAAGTGGGAATACAAATTTTCTTTTAACTTGTATTTCTTTTACAATTTATGATTATCTTCTAGTGTACACTAGAGGCCATCTTATATACCTTTACTATCAATTTTCCAAGTTTCTTTCGATATTTGATGTGTTTATCTATTTGCAAGGTTGAGTAACCTTGCATGGGCTTGTTTATCTTCTTCAGTCTTCTTCTTCTTCTTCTTCTTCTTTTCTTGTTTTTCCTTTTCTATTTCTATAAAGGGGTTAACCAATTAGCTGTTTAAGCTATTTACCAGAGTACCGAGATCCAGTCTGTCCATAGCAACCGACAGTGCGGAATATCTAATTGCAAACTGAATTGTATACTTCCTGCAGTATGAAGGCAGGTAAACAAAGTATATGTTGGTATAGTACAAATCCACATGGATGACATGTTTTTATATACCAGAAAGTTGTGTAGTAGGCTGGAATGCTAGTTTAGAGGAGCTAGGCTTTTGTCAGCTGAATTATATTAAGAGAGCCAAGATGTATACATCTTGGCTCAAGTTCATGAACAAACAGAAATTTAGGGTTACACATTACTGACAGTAGTTGTATCCTCGTTCAAATTTCAGATGGATTCAGGTTTTGTCACTGAGCTATGATGCACTATTTATATATGCCATGTACCACATGGCCCTGGTCTTCCGGGGAAAGTGAAGGATGTGTGGGAGGGAGCGATAGAGCCAATCTCAATAATATTCACGGCAATTTCAATATCAACGAACATTGGTCTAATGAAGTAATTATGTAGAGAGAGGGCTGCTTTTAGCAAGTGCTTATATTTAATGCCACATACAACCGCCACTAGTACTGTGCTATGACCATTGTTGGCCATGCACCCCATACGTTGACTTTTGTAATCAACAGGTGGTGCTGTCTTCCAAAAGGACATGTAATTTAAATGTCGCACATATCTGAGCACTCCATACATAGCCTGGGATAAGAAAGACAGAAATATATTTATCCCAAATATCGAAGGCTGGAAGGATCAATTCATGAATTGCTTTGAAACTTGATCAAACAAAGAGAATAAAATTTCCTCTTTGTACAAATAGTTCATCAATGCATGCAATGTATTGCACAACAGCACTGCAGGGTAAAACAAAGCATCCCACTTTTTTTTTTCATCCTACTTTGACTGCTACTTTTAGATCAGATGTGTGCCATGCATATCTGTAAAATGCATGGCATATAAACTCCTTAGGGATGTGGTCTCCCAAATGGCTAGATGGATTGGATCACAATCTACAGTCAAATGACCCTTAGCGGTCGACTTTTCTCCCATTTTCTCAAAAAGTGAAAGAAATGCCATCTTTCATCTCTCAGAGCTATATCTAGCCTAATATTCATCCATCTTCTCTTTTTTTTTTTTTTTTTTTTGGGGGGGGGGGGGGAAGAATCCTCACAGGGATATTAAAATGAATCATCTTCAGTAGAGAACTCTATCTTGGAATCTTCACTGTCAATTCGAGACTCCTTGACTGCTGAATTTTTACTTATTCATGAAATTATTTCAGAGGAAGTTCAATTTCAGGGGAAATAGAGTGGTATTGACCAGGTTATTTGGTCTTGATCTAATAAATCATTCCTTTTGTGACCATAAAGGAGGATTTTTGAAACAGAACAGACCTATCAAAAGGTGAGTGAGTGGATTACTTATTCACATCCATCACTTGGTCCCTGCTTGGTCAGATCAGAAACTTGTTCTGTTTCTTGTGACTTGTTAAAATATATGAAAACTACGCGCTTTACTGGGCGGTTAAGGAAACCATTGCGACTCATGGAATACATAGCCGAACAGCATACCTGCAAGAAAAAAAAAACCCAATTTAATCCCCCCACCCCCCCTCACAGTATCCAAGTTTCATCATCAAGGGTAGCATATACACCGAGGTTGGGACCATATTTTACAATGTGTACTTTATATGTAATCAACAGTTATTCATTAAGCTGGGCCATGTTTGTGGTACAGTAGGTGAGTAGCTTCAAACCAGACATTTGATAAAATGATTCTACTTATATTTAACTTCATAATAACAAGCAGCCGAAAATAACTAATATGTCCCTTTAAAATATTAATCACTAACATAATCTTGAGCCTGACAAAGCCCTAATTATATCCGGGGGGAGGGGGGGTTAGGTTACTAGAGCCTCTGGCCCGACATCAATTTAAAATGGGCCCAAGGAAATATGGATGTGGCCCACAAGATGATATGGGATTAAGAAGAGACTGTTTTTCTTAACATCCTTCAGGAAACGTGAAGAATCCAAAAAAGGGGTCCCAGTTTCACAAATTGATCCCACAGCCTGACCTGGTTCTGGACATCTATCCCGGGTTCAACACCGGATAAATATATAAGTGTTTGTATCACTGTTTGCATGGGGGTCCAAGTGGTTGGCAAGGACTCTGACATATCTGATGTTTAACATTTTTTAGCATATCTGATCGATCCATTTGGAGCGAATCAATTGGGTGCATCTTTTTGCAAGAATTCATCAGATCTGGATCATCATCACGGTTGTGTCATCATCATCATGATGATCAACATCACTTATCATCATCATTATCATCATCTGGTTACTCAGCCACTGACCACACGGTCAGCTACCATAGACTGTTGGTACCAGTCTCTAAACCTTCCACCACCTGCACCATCGCTGGTTCCACATGTGGAACCAGCGAGAAACCGCCACCATTTTACTATCTAGAGGAAAGAGGATCCTCTGCGAACGGAAATCAAAACTCAAGTATATAGAGAGTGAAATCAAACCAATGTGGTAAGGCCTTCTTGCAACATCCTCCTCCGGAACCGGTGGACGCTTACGTAGACGCCGGTGTTGCCAGATTCCCCACCGGCTGTGCCGACGACTCTGGCGCGCTGGTCTCACCCCGTTCCTTGGGTGGCGCCTGGTCTGGTTTGACTTTCAGGAGGTCTTGCATGGCACGGAGTGTCTCGCTCGAGCCGTAATCTTTCTCGACACTGTCGAAGCTGCTAGTGTTCTGAGTGCCAGTCTCCAACTTATTCACCCCCTTGTGAATCTGCGTGATGGCCTCGTTGGTCTCGAACCTGGCCTCCGATATGTCCTGTCGTATTTGGTATAAGGCCTGTCGCTGTTTGTTCTTCCGCCTCTCCTCCGTGGAGCCGTGAACGCTCTGCCTGCCCACTAACTTCTGCATCACATCCTGGGGGAGATAATGCAAATATGCCAGTTTGTTAAGGATTTGCTATGCCTTTGAAAGAAGAAAAAATAAAAACAGCCAGAAATGAGCATGGAACTGATTAAATTAAGTTCACCTGTTGTTAAGTAGACCCAATTTTTTTCATTATCTATTTCGTCAGCTTTTTTTTACAAATGTTTCAAGTTTAAATGCACATAATTTTGAAAGAAGAAATCTGAAAGAGAAAAACGATGTTATCAACAGTAGTACAACTATATAAAAGACCAAAGATTTGCCAGTGGGTGATTATATTCCACATGCTGTTACGTACTACAGAATCAATCAAGTTCAGAAGTGTCCATTCTGTATGATAAATGGATAACATTATCACTCCCAGTGGTATCAATTATCATATACTTATGTAGATGGCAGAGTGCAACTGTATAGCGGACACATGTAAGATACAAACACGTTTTCATGAGAGCACACCAGTATCAATGTATATTTATCCTCATCCATAATAAATTAACAACATGGGGAATCAAACTTACAGGTATACATGTATGGGGTCAATTCTACACAGGGATTGAAGGAAAAGGGACGAGGAATTACAATATGGTTCTGCACCCTCAAGTGCTAATCTGCAACCAGAAGGTTCCTCAACTTAGACAACATCCAATTTATTTACAGCCTATTGGTGTGGAACAATGCTGCATGTACTTTGAACTCTCCTCTCCCACCCTCCTTAACATCCCCACTCCCTCCATGACCCTCCCCTCCCCTCCCCCACCTCACCCCCTCCCCATCCCATCATTTCATCCCTTTCACACACCACTGAATCTGTAAAATCATTGTTGTTGTGCAATGTTTAATGATGCATGAGTTGATTGGTTGTGCGATTCAATGAATTTGTTTGTGATATATATATAGTACAGTGACAGGTAACATGTGTGTTGTTGCCGCTGCTGCTGCTTGTATGGATACAGCAGAGCCAAGGACTTGTTCGTGAATCTCTCGTGTGGAAGCTCCATGATGTATCTGAGGTCCCTTAAGAGGTTTACTCGTTAGATTCCAAGGATATGATCCCAGTATCCGATGGAATTTAGCGTCAAGTAATTAGGCAAAATATGGATATCCAAAAAAAAAAAAAAAAACAGGAAAAGGAATAACAGTTTTCATTAACATAAAAAAAAAAACAACATTATATTTTGATTTCCCTTATGAATAAGATATTTAGGCCCATTAGTGGTTATATTCCGCTAGTTTCAACTTCTGGAGACATTGTTTCCAGAAATTAAGTTTGTTTTGCATTTATAGGCAGGCAGTTATGAGGGTTGCCCAACACTATCATCAAATTGTACAAATTACATTCATGAGTGCGAATGAGAGACACAAGCGAATCACCTATCGACTCACCTCACTCATAACTTAATTCCCTGGCAAAAGGCTTCCCACCAAAAAATATATGACTCAGGTGAACCTTTTTGTCACGATCTCCCTCTATGTCGTGTGCATCCATTACCAATCAATACACAGAGAAAGGCTGGAAGGGTTTACAGGGTCCTGCTAAAATGAAAATACAAAAGCTTCAGAGCTGCAGGGCTAGGCAGCTAGAAATGGATGTTCCTGCCAGGCCACAGTGGAATGTTGTGCCCATTCCACAGGCCGCAACACTGAAGGAGCTACAATCTTACGGTAATAATCATATCTGTGGTCAAATGTGTCAAACCGTACTACCTGCACATTATCCATCGATTATTAAGTTCAACTATCCCATCACATTTGTATGCAAGCTCAAAGTATATATTTTTCCATGCTTTTCCAGGCCATAAGGGTCTGCATTAATTAACACGGTTTTGACAGCCTCCTTGTGGACCGCAGAAAGTCCGCCCAAGGGCCCAAGCTGCCTGTTGGCCGCAGCTTCCCCACCTGTGCTTAAGAGTAACTCGTAAATGGATATGTTTAAAGAAAAATTAAAGAATTAACTGTTTACAATGAATACTCAATGTGTTCATGTACAGTACATATGTCTAAAATACATGACAACACACCTTTTTTGTGACATGCAGTATATCTTAGCTTGTTACTTTAAATATGAAATGTAAATTGTGTTCTGTGTCAGTAAGGCAATTGGTTGTAGATATCTTGGCAACACGGTAACATAGATACAGAATTGACTTGCTTTTATTATGCTCTTTCTGCGCTGCATGCACTGACGATTTCAGACACAGTCGACTGATCAGAAGAACAACATAAGGTTCGCAAACCCTCAAGGACCTGAGTGTGGAGAACTACCAGCTGATCAAGAATAATACACAAGGGAGAGTTACGTAAGGACATCGCAGGCAAACGAGGAAGGAGGCGATCAAATATTGACTTGAAGAATATGTATGTTTAGATTAATAGTGTAGAACATGTATGTGCTTGTTAACACAGCATTAATTCCCCAGTTCACTCTTAAGTGAAACACCGTAGAGTCGGAGAGAGATAAAGTTGTGAGAAGACCGAACAAGCGAAGGTCAATACTAGGACCGTGAGTTGATCACTAGCAGTATAGTCTCATTCATGATTCATGAAGAAGAGACCAATTTTCCAATGTTTTCCAGTCAAAGTAATTGTTTTAAGCACCTGAAATTTGTGCCATTTCGTTCCACCAAACTGCACAAATGGATGTAGTCGATCACCCAGTGTGTATCTGTATGCAATGTCAGCCTGGCATGTTTGCATGCTTGTGAGTGCCTTCACATTTTATTTTTATCAAGAGATCTGTGAGCAGGAGTATAGATCATTCACATTTAAGTGGTCAATATGACAGCGACCCCTGTAGCCTAGCAACATTGAACCAAATACTCCACACTTTGAGCACATTAATGTAGTAAAGATAGACATGGAATCATTTTATCCCGTATCATCGATGACTAGCCTCAAAAGTTCAAATTTGGGGCCATTTCTCTAAACATCAATGATGTATATAAATATCACGCCCTGAATGGAACTGACTGGAGCTGACTCATTGGAGCTTTAGCAGTCCATGCATATATATATATATAGCATATCAAAAGATAAACTATGTTCCTATCTGAGTTATCCTCAGTGGCGGAGCTAGGGGTATTGGTCAAGGGGGGCGAGAATGGTCTGTAGGGGCGCTTTTGACACTATCTAAGTGGAGCGCCACCACAGGTTGGCGCGGAGCGTACAGAAATTTTTTGAGTAAAGATACTTCCTAGATTGCCAGAAATGACCCTTTCCTCGCCTTGCTAATTTGCAGAAACAAAGAATAAATAGGTGTCATCGCCAACAAAATGTGACAAATGTCAATAGGTAGATGAGAGCGCAATAAAAAAGTAAATAATCGCGAATAAATAAAAAGTGGTAAAAAGCTTAAAAGGGCGCCAGCAGTCCATTTGAGTCCGTCAGGGGCGGCATCCGCCCCCCCTGACTGTATGGACGTTCCGCCACTGGTTATCCTTTAATATATGACTGATGGCCAGTACCCGATGTCACACTTTGATGGTTCATACACACACCACTGAACAGAACTGATAGTTTTGCTGACACTACTATGTGATTAATCTACAGTTTTGTCACTGAAATGTCACAGAAAACACATGTTATGTACATGTTCAGGCGATACGGTTATGAAAGAACAACAAATGTGACCTTAAAATAGCTTAATTTATTTCAGTACATTAGAACACGGATACAACACACACAGCAGTTTTATACATGTATACTTTACTACAGATAGTACTATTAGTTTTCAATATCTTCTCTGGATATATATGACTTCCATTCTACCTTTTTGGTAACATTTTTCTGCCATGATGAAATTTATTTTATGGATATAATCTGAAAAGGATATGAGGTTTTCGACAACCATAAATTTTAATGGTTCCAAGTTTTGTGACATATCTTTGGAATCTCTATCACAGGCATGTACTCCACGACCAACTACAGTTAGTTGACAATTGCTGCAGTACTTTAAGACTTCAGCAGCAACTTATCCATCGTGTATAAGATACTCTGAAGTATTTTAGAATTATAAGAACAAACGTTTCCTCGCCATTCAATAAAATACACCAATTACACACACACAGTGCTATGCCCAGATGCACAGTGTTTCAACTGACACCGTACATCAGTAATAATGTCAGAGTTAGCTGTTTAACTCTATGGAAATGAAACAACGTTAAAACGTATCGATGCCATCGTCTGTTTCACACGTCGATATCCATTTCATATTCCGTTTCCCACTAGCTTCTGGCATTTAGCCTGTAGTCACCAATTAAAATGTATCGCTGCTTTCAACAGGCTAACTGAATTATCCCTTAACTTTTAACCCAGCAAAAAAATTTCTCTTGGCATTTTCTGTATCTCCAGTGGATTTTTCCTCAGCTTCGGAAGCCTGATAAAGACTTCAATTTAATTAAAAGTCGCATGCGGACTACTATATCGGTGAAATATATCCGAGAATCGAGAGACATAACCAATCACAAATCACGGCAATCCATCCTATAGTATTCTTTGTGGTTTTGAAATACAGTCAACATGCTGGTATGAGGACAACAATATACCCAAGGTATATCCCAACGTACATACCTTCATACCTATCACATCATAAGTAAATCATTCCTAGAAATTTAATTCAGCCCGTGGAGTAATTACACCAGTCATTTATATCTGTAAATTAATTACAGGTTATTCTACGAATTGGCATCAGTTGGAAATCCACTGTTGTGACCCTATGGTATATCATTCTGCCCAAAGGTCACTGAGCTGTTCAGATCACGGTTATAGGTATGTATGTATATTGTGATCTGTAAGATGGGATTAGATATCAAACAGTTCACACATGACTTCCATCATAATTGGATCCTTCAAAGAAAACTGCATCTTTTAGTGATCTGATTTTCAGAGAAATCTTGCCTATTTTTTCCAAAAACGCAGAAACGTTAAACTTGTAGATGTAAGTAAAGATTAAAGTGAGATAAATGAGATATATAAAGCAACTTCAAATAGCTTGCACGAGGTCTTCCACAGGTCACTGATGTATAAAGGTGAATCACTTGAAACTGAGTATTGCAGGCAACCTTTCTATGGGATGGGAGGGGTAAAGGGGGTTAGGGGCAGAAGAGGAAGGGCAAAGGTGAAGAGCAGAGTTTGATCTGCAGAATTCATCTGAAACCTAATCTGTAAGAAGAGTGTCCATGTTGCGATTCCTGGAATTCACAGAGTTGGTATCACTTTGGATTCACAGAAAGGTAAACGTCCAGGACAAATCGGCAAGCTGGAATCATATATTACATACAAGAATGATGAGATGAAGAATCCTTGTGATCTCAGCAGGCTCAAAAGGAGGTGCAAAGTTGAGGAAAATTTTCAGTTAATCAGGGGGTCTGTTTTTCTTTAATGTCTTTCTAGCAATATTGGATGCTCTTTAGATTATTGACATATTATGGTTTTACCTTGCTAACTTCCTAAAAAGGGCCACTATATATTAACAGCGACTTTCCCCCTGTTTCAGTTCATTTAGTTTTTCACAAAACACCTATTAACACCATCCAAGCAAAATCATCTGCGGGAATTGAATTTCATAAAGCTCAAATGCATGCAAAATTTTGTCTTGCTATTAGGCAAGGCATAATTTAGTGTTCAAATTTTCCACATTGTGGAGCATGCTCTTATGAAATGCATTTGATGGTTCAGGACTGTGTC
>KN887629.1:92846-109269 GCA_000934455.1 Apostichopus parvimensis | reverse complement strand
ATGGGTGCCATAGTTTTAAAAAAATCGGGAAGAAGTTTATTCATTCGTTTCCATATTACCAGAAAAAAAGGAAAGACTGTTTTTTGAGTGATTGCATGGTTTCGACTTGTTCAGAGGGTTTTGGAATGTTGAGAGCTCGAAATTTCATTTCGGAAGTATTTACTGACCCACTGTGTCTTACATTACGACGTTGATATCAGTAGATTTAAAAACATGTATCAATACAGTATTTGATATTGATCGTTAAAATTTCGGGCCATTTATTAAACAGGTTCATCGATCAGTGGTGCAGTTGTGTGTGATGACACAAAGTACATTGAATACAACCATGAGGATATCATTTCATGCAGTTATGACAGAAACTTCTATACAGTAAGATGGCAAAAAGACAACAGTACAGAAACGATCCTCAGAATAGACGACATGGACAAAAGCGGCAGTGGATTGTCATCAGGAAAATATGACATCAAAGACGATGGCTCGTTGGTTATACCAAGAGTCGAGTTTAGCCACGAAGGATTTTACACTATATCTGTTCTACGAGCTGACGGCCATTTGCTTAGGGACAGTATAATGGTTCGGGTTTCAGGTAAACATAGTTAAGTTTATGTACATGGGTCTTGTTAGAGTCAATGTATCCGTATTTTACAAGTTGAACTGATATTTGTTCATGCATATGCACGTAGTTCATTACATACCATTCTTATTTTTTCTTCTCCCTCTTTTCCGGCTTCTCTTGTCTTTGTTTTATGTAATTCTGTAACATATTGTTCGATATGTTAGATGGAGGACTGAATCTTGCGTACAGAACAAGCGCGCAACCATTTTTACATCTGGGGAAAGACCCTAGTGTACATTACATAAGAACATGACTTGTTTGTGCAGTGCAACCCCAAAAGCCAAACATTTGTCAACATTTGCTTCAATAATTGCGAAATATAGTTCAATCATGCATCTCAGAACCCTCCATTTAACGTCCCCTCCTTTAGACTCCTCCCTTCAACAACATAACACATTACCCCCTCCCCATTTTCCCAATACAAAAATAGTAGTTACGACCCTGGTCTAAAATTTATGAACCCTGACGCTCCTTTTTTACATTGTGCAGTGGTATATATATGCTTTATTTGTTTTTTCAATACAGTACCATTAAAGGATTTGACCATACATGACTGTTTCGTTAGTGATAATGAATTATGTAAGAAGACAAACAAATTCGAAGGGGAATCCGCTTTGGTATGTATCGCCGACAATGCCAAACCTCCGGTAGAAATAACATGGCGTTCACTGAACGAAAGGAACATGCCAACAGATTATGGTTTAAAAGATGACACTTCCAAGTTCAACGACACGATGCCGCTGTACTCCACAATATCTACTCTTAAATATGACTCAAGGCTATTTTCGTTGGAATATTTTACCTGTATAGCAACTGGTATCGCTGTTAGAGATGTATCCAGTGCATCGACTTTTGTAAAAGGCCATGAGCATTATGACGATCGTACTAGCAGAGTGACTTACGTGTTAGAAGGCAAATCATTACCATTGTCATGTCCACGTACGAGTTATCCATTTGGACTATTAACCGCCACATTTTCAAATCGATCGTCAACCATAATAATGGAGAGAGAGTTACACATCCAACCACGTTGTCAGAGCCCGTGGAATTGTGAGTTCTCTGGAAATGACTTAGTGTCGATAGTTGTGCCTACCTATAACATTTCACTCGAATGCGTATCCAGCTCAGGTGTCATGGCTACGAAGGATGTGATACATGTATCTACTGTAGGTGAGTAGAATGTTTCTTACGGTCAGTTTTTTATTAACAACGGATTTAATAACTAAACATTTCGAAGACGTGCATCCAAATGCATGCTGATTTCGTCGACCTTGAAATGATTTCCTTTTTCACACACAAATACAATTGTTTTGTGTGTTTTTTATTACCTATCGTGACTTAAACATGTTTATTCAACTACCAAATTGCAAATGCACTCTTATCAAAAGTTGTTCTTTAATATAATCATGTCTTTGAAATAGTCTGACGAAACCACCACTTCATGTGATGACAAATGGACGATAAGTAAGTAAGTAGGTATATTTACTACTTTTTACTTGTAAAGGGAGAGTATAATTTACGTTCTCGTTCAATTGCATGAGTCGTTTTGAACATGTCACGCTATGTTCAGTTTGAGTTACAAAGTTGGCTATAAAATTGATAATTGAGCGTGCAACCCTTTTGAACATTTTGAAAAATAAAAGTACAAATTATTATGAAGGTAGTTAGATTAATTGCCTTGTTACATGTGGAACATTGTTCACCCTTAAATACATGTTCTTACAATTGCTGCTTCACAGGCTTATATATTTTCGTTTGTTCTTATTATTAATTTTTCTGCTCTTTTCACTTCAGATAATTCATTCAAATCTGTTGTTAGCATTGATGGTTGCGGTAGTGTGGATCAAATGTGCGAACGTACAACAGGTCTTATTGGCAATATTTCTTGTTCACTACTGAACACTAAACCAGACATCCAATTAACTTTTCGACAGAGTGAAAGTCCAGGAGTTACCATTAGCAGAGAGTGGCACTACACCGATGAGAATCATTCCACAAATACTTTTGACAATTATGTAATATCTGAGTATCATATAAGTCAATGTGATGAAGTCATAGAACTTAGTTGTTCGCCAGCTTCCGTAGAGATTGCCAAGTTCCAGAATACAGCTGTTATTCATCTGAAACCAGGTAAACGTAGAATAAACTGTTTCTAAATAAACATTACCAACTTGCTCCGTGACATTACCGCATCTTAATTTAAGAAACAAACTTCATAAATAAGATGTTCATGGAGTATTATAAGCACGCAATATTTCTCAGTCTTAAATTAAATAAAAATGTCCAATTATTTTAATATAGCAACATTCATTGTGTTTGTTTACATAAAGATGAGTTGTATTCTTGGTGTGTGCTTTAAAAGTATCATAAACATATGCTTTAAAGACAATAGAAACGTTCCTTAATATGTATTCTTTCTTTCGGTTTCAGACGCAAGTGAATGTCAAGTGCCCAAGAACGGATCTTCAAAGACTGTTACAGCTGTTGTAATAGTTATCATTGTGTGTGTGCTCATGATTTCCGTTTTGGCTGCAACATTCTTTATCAAGCGAAGAGGTATATATGAAAAAGTTACTATATATATGTCAATATCATTGACCCCCTTTGAAATATCGCATGTTATAAAAGCATGGACGCCAATGAAGTTAACGGTAACTTTAATACCGAATTTATTTTTCCCGTCCCTGAGAGCTTGCCGGAGAGCACAACTGATTAACTTTGATTGTATATACTAAATTTGCTTTTCATGTATGTGGCACAACTCGTTGTTTATACTAGATTAAACATCCAGTTCAAAAAATGTATAATTTGCGTTTTCTTCAAGGCCGTTCGAAAAGAGAACCTGGCAGTAGTGGAATGAACATGTCCCAGATAGAATCACAAGACACAGACACGGCAGATCCGAAACATAAGGAGTCATCCAATACGGAACACGAAAAGGAACCACTGTTACAGGGGCTGGTACGATTGTCTTTCGAAATTTGTAACTTGAAGCTAAATAAGTCAGGGTCATATTGCATCTAAGGTTGTATGTAAATTATTATGATTACGTACGTATTTTCAAACACGTCTAACTTTGTATTTCGAAATTCCATGTAATGTATTTTCAAACACTTATTGGAACAATTCCTACAGTAAATATATTGGTTTTTATTTAGCAGTACGACCTCAATTTCATTCATACTTAATTTACAGCTAGAATTCGACAAACTTTTCAAGCCATTTTACGAAGAAATAGTTGCTGGCAAGGTAAAATCTCTTTGTTTATTTCGTTTTCTTTTTCTTTCTTTTTCTTTCTTTCTTTATTTTGCCATTGAAGCAAGTTTGTATAATTTATAATCTATCTTTCAATATTCGGAAATGAATCTTTCATTGTCATATGGGTGATGGAAAAACGTCAGAACTCATGTATCGAAGCACTTTTTTTAGCACTTGGCTTTTCGGTAAACTGCAGAAACAACTTGTATGCAATGTATTGGCGAGCTTTGCTCACTTGATAAGTTCTGATATAGTGTTGTTTAGAGTTATAATTAAGTATACATTTCATAATTTCCTCGTTTATATCAACTAATTATAAAGTTCAGTACTTCAGGTAGCATATCTCTTTGTGTTTTTCAAGTTTTTAAATTAAAGTATAGACCATTGAAATATTTTCCTTATCATTACGGTCTTCTAAGGAAATAGAAAGTAAGCATTTTTATAGATAATATTCATTTTCAAATATTCCTGTCTTCATTTTCTTTTCGTTGTAATATTATATCTTAACTTTGGCTCTCTAGGCAACAGACAGTGAGTTTCAACGTCTATTGATAGAATCCAAAGATTTTTACAAGGTTAGTTTCCAACAAATGCTATTGTCACACTTAAGCTAATGTGTTAGCATTAGATTGACAATTACATTATTAAAAATGGCTTCCATTGATGTTATTGTCTAATATTTTTAAAATGTTATTTCCGAATAGGATGCCGATGTCAGAGAGTTTCTAGGGAAAAGTATATCTAATTTGAATCCTTCCAAAGAGGTAGGTTAAAAACTTATAAAATGAAGTAAAAGTTTAGTTTCTGCTATCCATAGTTTCACTATTACATAATAGATTGTACATCACTTAAAACTTGACATCAAGTTACTACATACCTGTATTGTTATACATTGACTCTACTTCCACTGCTCATTAAATATCATTGTGTAAAGGCGGCTAGAGTGAGACAAAGAGGTTAACAAAGAATTCCAGTATAACCATGAACGATCGTACGCGATTAACGATTTTGAGAAGGTAATGAAATCGTGATAACGTTCATTTTCAGACTGATTTGTCTTGATCGTTGAAAAACTGATTAAGAGCGCACTATGAGAACAAATCATAACCTTCATTTCCCTTCCTGGTTTTAACGTTAGATTAACCAAAAGAACATATTTTGAGGGGAAAAAAACAATACTTAGCAAATATAACTTCAAATATTATCTTCTTTCTATCAGGGGTTACTTGCTATTGCTAACTTCTTGTCAACAAGTAAATGGGTAAGAAAAATTATATCCTTTGGGCCATTTAATTTGATAGCCTTCTTTATTCATACTGTACATTCCTCTTGAACAAGTTCACTTAGCTTAATCAAATCATAAGCAGTTGATACATTCCATTTACATTATTTAACCTTACGTGGTCAACTTTTGACAATTACATATCATTTTGTTCCATTACTATTGTAGTTTTCATTATTTATGATTTCTTTAGATGACCCCTAAGGGATTCGTTGCAGTGCTGCAGACCGTGCTGAAAATGAAACAGGTACGTATGACTACAATTTTCCGTATAGTACATTTCTGGTGCCCTCTTCGAAAGGTTGATAATTATTAATAGGTTTGTGAAAGCACTCAAAACTTAAGGGGAAAAGTGAAAAACACAATAATGGTGCATGATTGTTGTTTCTTTTTGCAAAAAACCAAACAAACAAATAAACCAAAGTCCATCGTTGCAATAAGTTATCTGTTTTTCGTATAAGTTCATTGCTGCATATTTGTCTTCTGTTTGACCATGTCACTGGAAGGTAGGTCAAACGACAAATCCTACGTAAAGTTGATATCAAATGGAATTACGCAACTAACGGGTCACCTTTTCTGTATATTGCTAACTTTATATGATATCCTTTAGGCTGCTAAGCATTCGACAATTCGAGTATTAATTTCATTAGAACTGAAAGTAATATTTTGTTCTATTTAAATAATGTAACAGATACCATCTAAAGTCTGTCTGGATATCGTAATGGAATTGTTTAACAAAGAGAAGGTAAGATTCTACACTACCATTACTCTAGCAAACTATAATATTCATCTCCTTAACTTCTGTACGTTTTCTGAAGGAAGATCCCATTTATGTCAATCGCATGGTCGTACCAACTTCTCTATAACTTATATTGTTCAAGGTATAGAACTTGAAGAAAAGTTGACAGGATGTAAATATTTTTAAGATGCTTCTCAAAGTAATCAGTTAAGTAACGTTTATATGCACCGTGTTTATCAAATATTTCTACATCCGCGTTTAACATAGCGCATAGATCACTAAATGCTCCACAAATCACAACTGAATCCACATTGCGTTATGCAGCTTACCTTGAACTACCTACCATCGAAATAAAGGCTTCATACAATGAAGTTTGCTAGAGTCAAGTCTAACTCCATCATGAAAATAATTCCATGGACAATTACGCAATAAATTTACGAAGTTATTCACATATGGCTCAGCTTGACAATTTTCGTAGGTCTGTTTAACATTTCAGTCATATGTTTGTAAGTGATTGCATCTAACTGGTAATACAGCATCTTGCTCTTTACTTGGAAATTGCTAAACCAATCATCGAGTAAACTATATTTGTTCTAAATGAATTGGTAATCCAAATTGTTTCGCATTGACACAGAGAAAGGAGCTGGATTCCTTTTTGAAGGGTGAAGATTTCAAAGAATTTGTATTATAGGGCAATACCTGTTTTCTTTCCAGATTGATTCAAATGGTTTCATAGATATTACCAAGATTCCAATGGAACAGCAAAAGGTAAGATAGAAATCATGGTCAGCATGAAAAACGAGTACGCAAACTTTGTTCAACTTCTTGTAGAATTAGAGGCTTTGTATTTTGCTAGTGAAAACTTAGAATTAGAAGGGATGACACCTTTAACGTTTTATCCGTATTTCAAACAGATAAAAGCTGAAGACGTGCTTAAAAGATTGAGAGTTGCAACTACTGAAAGCAAGGTAAGTCTGACCTCCCAAGTGCACTTAAAGGTCCGCATTGCGTTTATCTTGAAGTTCTAGCATTCCATCGTTACTTACATTCATTGACATAACAACTACATAGCAACTAACGATTATTGAAAGAAAGATTAATGTGATAGAAGTTTTAATCGGCAAACCCAATTAACGTGTAATTAATATTTTTGTAAACAATTGACAATTTATTGTCCCAAAGAATTATGCATGTACACCACACTTTTCTTATTCATGTTTAGAATCAACCAATCATATTATTTTTTTCAAGTTACGTCTGACATTAACAAACCGTTTGTGTCGCTCACTTTATACGTATATATTGATGTACTAGGCCTAGATGTAACTAAGCAATGCGTTTTTACAATTTCCTTAACACGTAACGATAATTGCCAATCAAAACCAACAAACAGAAAAATTAGCTATTAATAAATAATACAAATATTCATGACGCGCATTGAAGCTTTCATTAACACGAACAAGCTAGCCTAGCGCGGGCAAATCAAGAGTATGTTATTTGCAGCCTGTACATGTTATTAGTGTATTACTAACGAGTAAGGTTAGTTGGTGTATTAGATACTCCTAAAACGAATCATTCATGGCAAATGCAAGGCGTATACATACAATAAATAATAGATTAGGCTTACGCTATATTGATACGGCATTAGGCCTTCGATAAGCCTTCGATAGGCCATTAGGCCTTCGATATTAGGCCTAAGGCGGAGTGTATAGCCTAGTGGTTAACGCCGGCGTCTCCCAGTCATGAGATCCCCGGTTCGATTCCCCACCGACAGCAATGTGTGTCGTCTGGCAAGGGTGTTGTTCAATAACAACTTCCCGACATGGACGTTAAATGGATGTGTGCCGAGAGATTGGCTTCGGTCAGCTTGCGAGTCTATAAGCCTCTATGGCTTCTTTCGCAAGTTCCTGCTTGCGGGAAGATCACATATACATACATACATGCATACATATAATCTACGATATGTAATTTCGCTAACGTGTTGTTCAAATTGAACAATCAGTGCCCATGTGGGTATTTTCCGTCACGTCACATCCGTTCTTGCCTTGCCGA
This sequence comes from Apostichopus parvimensis, assembly GCA_000934455.1. Classification (NCBI taxonomy): domain Eukaryota; kingdom Metazoa; phylum Echinodermata; class Holothuroidea; order Aspidochirotida; family Stichopodidae; genus Apostichopus; species Apostichopus parvimensis. Next base: position 101,319 of record KN887629.1, on the reverse strand, counting down.
CTTTGAGCTTGGATTTCCGTTAACTGCACGATGATTCACACTTATTGCGCGGTACCTAGGCAACCCGACGTGACATTAATGCATGAAATGTATATCTAATAGAGAAAACGTTTACCCTTTCTTATTAGATTTTGTAAGATTCGAGAATATTTTTTCGCGCAAAATATGTTTGGTACATGTTTGGAGTAGCGTAAGGATCACAATTAATGGTATGCAGGCGTCACTTTGTGGGGAGAGGGGGGGGGGAGGGTGGGGAATTAAACGCAGTATGCTCCGTTAGTAAGCCGATGCACTTACCTACCTGAATCGTAAAACATTGGAAGGGGTAATATGTAAAGTGACTAATACCTACCCGATCCATATTTACAGGTTCCACCAGCAACCACTGCGGGAATGTTAACGGAATACTATGTTCTTAACTTGGTAAGTTTCTCTGCCAATCCCATCTCATCCATCGTGAGCACGACGAAATACTTCAAATCCTCCATTTCTGTTTATAGTAAGTAAAAACAAAGTCCTTTGCGAAGTCACCATATTGACCTGGAGTCATCGTACTGTAGGTGAACGCTGTAACATTATCATTTATATTAATATTTGTATCGTTGTATAGGAAATTTTATTTAAACAAACTGAAGTAAAATTGGGTTAATCTTTCTGTCTTCCTTTTTCTACAGTTAACGACGAAAGACCTTGACAAAAGTATTCATATGGGCTTCTCTGAACCGAACGAAAAAGTAATATGTGTAAAAGGTTATTTTACATGGACTAAAACTACAAGCTAATGTGATTTAAAATTAATTTGCTGTTTAAGCATGGAAAATATATTATGTTATACTGGTGTATACAAGCCTCTCGAAAGAAGCACATAATGAAAATCGTTGTAGTTATTTTGAGCGTTAAAGAAATTCACACAATTCCAGCCGGAAAGGTCTTACCTTTTCCAAAACCTGCACATGCCCCACATACACGATTGGCATCACTCACCACACAATAATTCCCAGCAGTGATGATGTTTTTTATACAAAACTATACGCCTTGCCATCATTCAATGTAAGATGATCACTGTTCTTCCCTTCTAACAATATATAATTAATGCATTACTATTATTTGTTAACAGGTCGTTCCCTTGTAACTCCACACTTTTACATTGTATCAGTTGTTTACACTTATATTCTACTTCGTACGCAGGCCATTCTTATTTGAGATAATTTGTCTTCCTCTGTAGATTCCTTATTTATACATTCTACTAGTGATAGAGGAATTATACAGTGAGGTAAGAATAATTGTGTTTATAAGCAGAAGGCATGTATGTAGGGACGAGCTATATATTCACCTCAGACAGAATTACCGTATGTCACGACTGTATGAAAATTAATACTGGTATGAGGTTGCTCCCTCAAACAGCAATATCCTAAGGAGCAATACGAGAGAACGAGATACTTTTCGCTGTATCGTAGGATCCTATTTTTGCCAATGTATTGAATAACTACAATAGTCACTCTTACGTTATGTTCACTTCACCTTGTGTAAATATTTTGGAAAGTGTCAGTTAAAATTTTATCACATCCTGTCTAATTCTGTATTACTTTACAGTCTGAAAACAGAGAGAAGTTGATTGAACTTGTTAATGCTATAGTGGCAAAATTAAAGGTATTAATACATCATATTCTCATTTACTACGAATTTAACTGAGCTGTATTTGTATAGGTTAAATATACCTCATATTGGCTGTTTGTCAATAAACTGGCACTCAATATCACCGTATTTGTATAGTTGTATGGATCAAACCTTATTACTATTGGTAGATGATATATTTTAATTTCTTCACATACCTCTCATTGTGTCTCTGTGGCAAAGTCTGTCGCACGTCTGTAATGTACACGCCTTTGGTGATAATGATTATCATTCTTCGTGTTTCTTTTGTGTTATGCATATTGTCAAATCGCTGAAAATTCAAGAGCAAATTTTCGTTTCATTCTTAAACAGAGGTAATGAAATGTCACAGTTTGTATTAGTTGAATGTATGGAAGATATGAATGGATGCAGTATCTGACATGCATTCGTGTTTACCAATCAAATGTAAACGCCCTAAACTTATATTAAGAAGGTCAATATATCATAATGTACGATAAACTGTAATGAAACATCAAAAGTGAAATATGGTGTTTAAAAACGACTGTTATTGCACATTTCAGGTTTATTTTATGTTCAAGTATTAAACTGTATTGTAATGGATATGGGTGACTGAAAAAATGTCTTGTCAGCTTTCTTTTATCGACTTTTTTCATTTAACGTGCTTAGTCTGATCTGGAGTACAGCGGAGAAGAGCTTTCTGAGTCTAAAGATTTGGAAGAGGTAATTTGTTTATTTTATAATCATTAGTTTATCATGCAACGCCGTTAATAAACTTTCCAACGATGCAGTGTATTTCTCATAGATGTACAATCTTGGTTGATTTGCATTTTTTCCGGATATGATATATGTTTAACTTGTTATACAGTAACATATAATTGTATTTGTTAAACGCTTTATATAACGTCTCTTTTGTAACGCTTCAAATAAATTTCAAATTAAAATCAATGTTGATCATTTTAGATGGACATCAGAAAAGCAATTTCTTCAGCCATCATTTTCATTGTTGACGGGCAGATGGTAAGAGTCTTTTTATTCTATCAAAATTATATCTAGGTAAGATTTTTTTCAATTGCACGATGCTGGTGAAATGGTAGGAGGGCGCCATTACAACTGAGACAGTTGTCGTACTGAATAGTAACCGATTTCTCATTGCAGCTTGATGTAGATACCTTGATGGATATTTTACGAAAAAATCCCCTGAAGGAAAAGGTGAGATACAAATCCGTCTTCATGAACTCATTTAATAATGATGAGCATCATTCAGTATTGAAATAAAGCAAAATAAACCTCATTCGTATTCATTCTAAAGTCCCCCCTCCCCCTTGATGTATTTATATTCAATCGAATGTACTCTATGAGACCAAAGTTGTCTCTTACCGTCACTACAATGTTTTGACAGTTTGCTAAATAGAACATACTTCTCTATTTTATACCCCATACCCTCTGTTTTTGTTAACGTTTTTCGTAGGTCCAAGGAACGCTACTGACTACTGTACTCTCAGGTCTACTAGAACATGAGAAGGTAAGTAAGTTGTATCCCCCAATATTGCATGGGGAGATGAGATAAATGTGAGGATGTGGGCGTGAATGTGTGTGTTCGGGTGGGGTGCGCATGTGTGTGCGAGCCAAAAAGGTGTTGCGAACTTCTCTTAGACTGTAATTTCGAGCAAGTTAAAACTTGGTGGATAAGTGCCTGAGTATGTAAATTCGAGTATGCGTGATGGATAACGTCATAGGTGAAAGCACAGAGGTCAAAGGTCGAGAAAGATGAGACAAGTCCTAAAATAGGACAGAGTTACGTGTTTAGCGGGGTCACGGGTCAAATGAGGTTAAAGGTCACATTTAATTAAATTGTGGAAAAGTTTGTCGCGAACTCCTCCTATACCGTAAATCCGTTCCAGTTAATTATGTGCGAACAAATGGCATACTTTTGAGTTAAATTGGGATGCCAAGAGTAAAGTCATTAAGGAGATTATATCTGCCACTCCATAGATTGCACTCATGTTTGCTGTTTACAAGCTGTGTTTTCCATTCTTTAAAACTTCGGTTGAAAATTCATAAATTTTCACATTTGATTTTAACTTTTCAGATTGTGCTATACCGGTACATTTCGGAGCTAAATACTTGTCTAAGGGCACATCAGGTAAGTTAAACCACCAAAACAGTTTCTATGAAGTACCAAAAACAACTATTTTTACCTTGTACAATTGTTATCAGTTTGTTAATATATGATTAAAATCACGTTCCGTGAATAACAATATAAGGAATGTCGAATCGTTATACAACCCATTGTATTTGCGTCGAGCGTGGATCTTGCCTGGCCTAAACAGGTATCCCTTCATGTTAATCAGTTTAATGTAATCATTATTGTTAGCAACATTTAAATGTGGTAGTCACATAAAATATATTCCATGATAAACTATGAGACTATTGCGGTGATTGGTGATTCTTCGTTTTACCGTTGCATGACAAATAGTATATTTTTCATTTAGCCTGATATGCCTGCTTTCATCTCATATTTGTCTCTAACAAGGGTTGATGGTTACACAGGTTATATCAGAAAAACGAAACACTGGTTAACCTAAAACCAAATCTTAATTTTCTTTTTACCCACAGATTTCTGAATCTGAGTTTGTTCAATTTCTATTAGCTCCCCTTAACGATGAAAAGGTAAAATACTATTATATATTACATATGCTTGCTACCATCATTTAATATTATGTAACACTTGTAATGATTGGTAGTCTGGCATTACTATAAGCAACTTGCTGTCAAATAATTAGTGCATGAAGTTTTACACTTTCTTTGTTTAACTTCTCAGGTTTGTATTCGTGACTTTATAACTGAGATACAGGATTGCAAGGATCTAAAAGTGGTAAGTAACATGAAGTCCATCGTCTTACCTTGTTCATTCTCTCTTCTCAATGTCATCTTTTCTTAGTCGTCGGAGAAGATGCATTTGAATGGAACACACTTTGTAAGAGTACACGCTTAATGTTAGCAAGAAAGCGTTTCATTATTACTTCTGTATCCATTGCAATCTTATGTAAACGACTAACGACTACGAAACACCTTCAACATAATTAATGTAACAATGCATATTTAGTTAGACAAACTTAAAACAATCAATTTTAACCTTCGCATTCTTTTTCTATTCATTCTATTTTCGGGGTGGGGGTAATTTAAATATTTGCCAATGCGATATATGTAGCTACAATATCGACACATTGTATCTTCACAGGTGACAAAGGAACAATATGAAAATGTATTGTCAAGTCTGGTAAACTATAAACAGGTGATTTGATTACTTCTACATAACACTTTTACAACATTATTTTTGTTGGAAATACATTGCAGTAAGCAATAGTACTAACGTATACATTGCAATGTTGTGACTGATCAAATTTTACAGTTTAAAGTATGCGTAACATGAGCGACCATTAACGAAATATTTCATGAGGATGAATATAAGTAATAACAAAACATACACCTCTCGAGCTTCTTGGGCAGGCACATCATCCCTAACATATAAAAGACAAACTTGTAAACTGTAAACTTTAATGTGTGCTGAGATCGATTCTGCTTAACTCCTTCTATAGTCAAATGAAGAACTCATACATTACAATGTGAATTGGGTGACCAGCTGTTGTTTCTTTGCATGATAATTTGCGTTTTACCAAACTGTCGCAAAGAGAAAAGAAAATCCGGAATCCAATTCAACGTACTCTGGTCATTGATGAATGAATCTATTTTAATGATCAGTATAATTTGCGGTTCAATTGGGATTTAAAAAACCAGAAATCTATAGGCAGCACTGCTTTGCATGTTTATCAACAACACGTTAATTGCTCTTATACGCTCGCTCCGACACCTGATGTAATTGGTAAACGTTGCTAACTTTACGATGTAACTTTTTCACAGTTCAAACTTGATGAATTCGTTATGGCATATTACGAAGGTTGGAAGAGGGGAATAAAGGTGAGTCATCGGTCGTTTTTAATAGTATACAGCAATAAATTAAGTTCCTCTTTAACAGTTGCATACGGCACATAACATGTTTGCATACAACGTGTTGCATGAACTTTCCACATTAATTATTATTAATTTATTAATTAATTATTTCGTTATTGATAAATCATCTTTTGTAACAGTTGGTTATACTACGTTCTATCGAGAGATACTCTATTGCATGTTCAAAAACCTCAAATCGCGGATTGACAGACACGCAACAGATGAATACAGATTTTACAAGAAAGATGTGATAGAATGTTCACACACATGAGAATATGTTAAGTGATTTTATTCAATGTATTTGTGAACCATGATTTATCGATAGTGAATATTAAAACCGTCTAGTCGTTGGTATTATCACAGTGGTAACATACTTGTATCATATTGTGTTGCACCACAACATTGTTAATACGATCGGTTTGGATCCCTTTGCAGATCTCACAAGATGCTTTAGTCGGTTTAATGCAGCAGGTTCTGAAGCATCACCAGGTAACGGTATTATTTACCGCAATTTATATGTGGATTTATGGATATATTGGGGCCGACAGATAATTTATCAAACTAAGTTTTTCCCCCCCTCCTTCTCCCCTTGTTCCCTCCCCCCTTTACTCCTCTTCTCACAGCTCACTTCCAACTCTTTTTTCTCTACACCTCTCTGTCTTTGTCCTTCTCCAGTTTATTCCCTACCCCGTTCCTTTAATCCTCTCTTTGTCCCTCCACTGTTTATCTCATACCTCTCCTCTTTCACTGTTGCTTTCTTCTCTCCATCCCTTGTCTACTAATCCCCTTACATGTATCTCATTTGTGTTCACCGTGCTCATTAACCTGTCTGTATTCTGTGCATGTTTTTGTCCCTTCTGTTACTGTTAATTGTCATTTAGCCTCTGAAGAAGATCCTGCTATAGGATCGAAACGTCAGGCCAACTTACTTTTACACATCAAACTAAGTTGGCAGATTTATTGTAATGGACTTCCTTGAATAAATTTGCTTTTTTTTCTCGACAGGTTGATGTTGAAGAATACTTTAGAGCTTTACATCTTTTCCTGGAAAAGAAGATTGTAAGTTTTATCCCTCCCTCAGTTGTTAAAACATTGTACGCAATAAGTAAATGTGTCAACGCATGTTCGGTTTAAGGTAAAGTCGAGGCTTTGTCATGTTAAGAATGGATTAAATGAAGCAGTGAAAGGGTTCAAGCCATGTTTACACGGGAGTACATGGGTCAATTTAACTTTAATACTTCCACGGACACAAGTTTCCTTATAAAATACAAGCTATGCCTTTTTCATATAATGAAAGGTATCGGTTTTGTTTTCAATTTTTATATGGAAGATGCACTTACTCGTAATTGAAAATCATCCATTAAATTAACATGGCCTTTTGGTGAGTATCGTTATAAAATGGAAACTATCGGGCACAAATCATTAACCGTGGGTTACAGTCACTGTTCATTCTCCTTTGCGTTACATCTCGTGACACATTAATACATGTAATAATGAATACTTTTCTACTAACATCTAATCCATAAGTTTGCTAGCATGTTATCATTACCCATGTACCGTGACGAGGGCATATTTTCCCTAACGTTTATACGAACTAGTGTTTATATGTATCTATACAGTATTACATGTAGTCCATTGATCACAGGTAGTAGATTTTAATAGCTTTGGACCATTATACAATGCAGTTACTTCATACGTCGATCCAGAGTTGCTTCAAACTGTAGTGCATGCTGATTAACCGTGCTCATGGTCATGCCGGTGTCAGATCACTAGAGACACCCTTAACGTACCACGTGACTGCAAAAATATGCTTACAATCAATATTACCGCTTGTTAGCTTTATCAGTGCTCCGGGTGTTTATTTATTTCATAAACACGAGTTCCCTTTATTTGCAAATTAAATCGTTGATACTTTGCAGAAAGCAGGCAAGAAGACACTTTTTTGTAAGCCTATGTTGATTGACAAAATGAATCATCGCGTTTCGTAGTGTAAAATGTGTTCACCTTACTCAATCAAAAATGCATTAAGTAAGGTCATCACATTCATGTAAAAGTTTCAATCACAAATTAGTAAAAGTCAAAGACGGTTAAAGAGATCTACTTATAAGTCGCACAGTCATTCGGTTTGACAATAACTCAAACTTGATTTTAATTTTGTTTCATATCACAGATAGAGGAAGATGATTTTCTGAGTTTGATGTCAAATTTCCTGAGGCAGAGAAAGGTAAGAATTCCTTCCAGGTTTTTTGACAAATGTTACAGCTTGGAAATATGAGTAATCCACTCGAAAAATTGATCGTCTCCAATTGTCCAAAGCCTCTCCCCTGCTGACACGGGGTCTTGTAATGTTAAAAGATAAATAGTAGAAGTTAGTCATAACATAATCAACCATTATTCTAATCTTACATTCCAGCCCGTTGTAATATTTATACATAACTTGATCTATTGGGCAAATGTTATATTGCATGTTCTTGGAATCAAATAAAGTAAAGAATGCTCTCTTCAAAACAGGTCGAACTTGAAGAAAATCTCGCAGAAGTCAAGACAAGCAACGATGACTGTCAAGTATGAAACTTTGAATTATTCACTACACTGTTAGATGCGTAGAATTCATCTCTGTACAGAAAATACTAAGATAATTGTTTTTATCGTTTGTAACGATCAAATTGTTTGACATATGAAGTTTCAGACAATAATCAATGGATAACTTTAGGCACGAAATTAATATTGATATGTTTTGTAAACCGTTAAAAATCGGAATTACGACCTTCCTTACCGGTTTCGAACCTGTTGACATACAATCAGCGTCCATAGCCTAGTGGTTATG